>SKCR01035595.1:0-81146 GCA_019454045.1 Zanthoxylum bungeanum | reverse complement strand
GGGATTGGATCCTTATGCGATGATGTTGAAATTGAAGGATCTTCATAGATCTAATCTTATATCTCAGAAGTATGATTTGCCGAAGAAGCTCTTTCGCTCTCGTATGTCAGAGGGTACATCTGTCGAACACTACGTGTCATAGATGATTGCTGACATCGAACAGCTGGGTCAACTCGACATTACCTTCGAGGCCAAGACTTCCATAGATTTGATCTTACAGTCTCTGCCCAACTGCTGGGGCGGGTTTGTCATGAACTATAATATGATGAATCAAGAGAAAACTCTTGGAGAGTTAATGGCTATGCTGAAAGAGGCGGAGCCAGAGCTTCAAAAAGGCAAGAAGCACGAGGCATATCTTACTTTGACATCCAAGAAGCCCAAGGCTTAGCCGAAGGCTTCTGGGGGTGTGAAGAAGAAGAAAAAGAAGGGCACGGCTCAATCGTCATAATCTTCTGGGAAGACAAAGGACAAATCCCAATATTTCTGCCTATACTGTGGCAAACGGGGTCATTGGAAGCGTGACTGCCGTATGTTCCAGGTGGACTTGAAGGAGGCGAAGGCGGGCAAGGCTCTGGCTTCATGTATGTTTGTTATTGAAATAAACATGTCCACTACTAGTTTTAAAAATTGGATTTTTGATTCTAGATGTGGTACTCACATATATACTGATGTGCAGGATCTGCATAATAGTAGGAGACTGGCTTCATGGGAGATCGACCTCCGATTCAGAAATGGGATGAAAGTCACTATTTTGGTTGTTGGCACCTATGTTTTGAGTCTGCCATCAGGACATGTACTTACATTAGGCGACTGTTATTTTGTACCTAGTTTGACTAGGAATATTATCTCTGTATCTAGTTTAACCCGATGCGGGTATACCTTTGTATTAAGGAACACTGGATGTTTTGTTTATAAAGATGATATTGAGATATGTACAACAGATGTGAATAATGGTCTTTATATTTTGAATATAAACGAATCTCAAACATATAACATGACAAATAAAAAGCTCAAATTGAGTAAAATATATGAGACTTATTTGTGGCATTGTCTTCTAGGACACATTAAAAGAACTCATATATCCACACTTTCGAAGAATGGATACTTGGACGGATTTGATCATAATTCATATGATGTCTGCGAATCTTGTTTGTTAGGCAAAATGCCTAAAACACATTTTAGTGGTAAATGTGTATGTGCCACCGAGATGTTAGCCCTCGTTCATAGTGACGTATGCGGGCCCATGTATAGCCAGGCTAGAGGTGGATATGAATACTTCGTAACCTTTACGGATGATGCATTTTGTTATGGTTATGTGTATCTTATGAAACACAAGTCGGAAATTTTTGAGAAATTCAAAGTGTTTCGACACGAAGTAGAAAAACAGACTAGCAAAAGTATTAAAATATTACGGTCGGACTATGGTGGAGAATACTTAAGGAATGACTTTCAAGATTACTTGAAAGAATATGGTATTCTTTCACAGTGGACTCCTCCCGAAACACCTCAATTGAACGGTGTGTCCGAACAGAGAAACGAACTTTATTGGACATGGTAAGGTCAATGATGAGTCGCACAGAGCTACCAATTTACTTATGGGGATACGCATTATACAGTGCAATACTTATTTTGAATAAGGTTCCTTCAAAGTCTGTTGAATAAACTCCATATAAAATATGGACAGGAAAGAAACCGGGTTTCTCATTCCTGAAGGTTTGGGGATGCTGGAGCATATGTTAAACGTTTGGATAGTACCAAACTAGAACCCAAATCGGATAAGTGCCTATTTTAGGCTATCCTAAGGAAATGAAAGGATATTATTTTCACAATCCATAAGAGAACAAAATATTTGTTGCTCTTCATGTAGTTTTCCTCGAAAAGGAATTCATGAATGCAGTGGTAAGTGGGAGGAAAGTAGAACTCGATGAAAATCAGAGTGAAACTGTTCCTGACACCGACCCCCTCACGGAACATGAACAGACCATCAAAGATGAGACTGTTCCACAATCTCCTAATACACAAGAACCGCATAAGTCGGAGAGAGTAAAAAAACAACCTAAGAGGTATGGGTTTCTGATCTCACCTCATGTAGACATTAATCTTATTGAGGAAGATGAACTGACTACGTATGAGGAAGCGATACAAGGTATCGACTCCGCTTTATGGCAAGAAGCCATAAAGTCCGAAATGGATTCCATGTATACCAACCAAGTTTTGACACTGGTTGATGTACCAGAAGACATTAAGCCTATTGGTTGTAAATGGATCTTCAAAAGGAAGATAGACATGGATGGAAACATACAAACGTACAAAGCTAGGCTTATAGCTAAAGGGTATCGTCGACAATATGGTTTCGATTACGACAAAACCTTTTCACCTGTTTCCATGATTAAATCCATTCGGATAATACTTGTTATTGCTGCATATTTCGATTATGAAATATGGCAGATGGATGTCAAAATCATTTTCCTTAACGAAAACCTTTTGGAGGATGTTTATATGCAACACCTGATGGTTTTGTCGTGCCAAAACATGCAAACAAGGTTTGTAAGTTAAACCGATCCATCTATGCTTTAAAGCAAGCATAGCGTTCTTGGAACCAACGTTTTGATGAGATCATAAAAAAATATGGTTTCATTCAAAATAAAGATGATTCTTGTGTATATAAGAAGGTTAGTGGGAGCACACTGACATTCATTATCCTATATGTTGATGATGTATTGCTTCTTGGCAATGACATTCACATGCTACAATCGGTGAAAGCTTGGCTTTAATTAAAATTCTCCATGAAAGACCTGTGAGAGGCAGCCTTTATTCTAGGAATAAGAATCTACCGGGATAGATCTAGGAAGCTGCTGGCACTCTCTCAGAACTAGTACATTGACAAAGTGTTGAAGAGATTCAACATGGATCAGTCCAAGATGGGGCTGCTTCGGTGTCACATGACGTCTCTCTTTCAAAGGATATGTGTCCTATAACTCAAGATGAGAGAGATGCAATGACTCAGATCCCATATGCTTCAGTAGTCGGATCGATCATGTACACCATGATATGTACGCAACCTGATGTCTCATATGCTTTGAGCATGTGCAGTCGCTATCAGGCCGATCCAGGTGATGGTTACTGGATTGCTGTAAAGAACATCCTTAAGTATCTTAGACGAACTAAAATGATTTTCTTAGTCTATGGGGAATGAGAACTTGAGGTGACTGGGTTCGCCGATGCAAGTTTCCAAACCGACAAAGACGATTGTAAGTCGCAATCAGGGTACATATTTTGTTTGAACAACGGAGCAGTGAGCTGGAAATCTTCCAAGCAAGAGACTATTACCGATTCAACAATAGAAGCAGAATATATTGCTGCAGCTGAGGCAAGCAAAAGAAGCAGTTTGGATCCGTAAATTCCTAATTAGATTAGGAGTAGTTCCGTTAGCAGCTAAGCTCGTTCCTTTGTATTGTGACAATAATAGGGCATCGCACAGGTAAGGAACCACGGTTTCATTAACGATCCAAGCATGTACTTCGATGATTTCATCTGATTCGTGAGATCATACATCGTGGCGATGTGAAGATCAAAAGATCGCATCAGATGATAACATTGCAGATCCGCTGATGAAAGCTATATCTCAACAAAATTTGAGCGACATGTACATAGTTCGAGTGTTAGATACTTGAGTGATTGGCTATAGGCCAATTGGGAGATTGTTGGACAATTGTGACCCATAACATCACCATTTGTAAAGAACATGTGTTTTGTACAAATTAACTATGTGACAAGAGGAAATTGCTATTTTATCATTATTGTAATTGGATTACTTGGATATATATTAATGATAAAAGTCCATATGATTAAATCAGATTAATAAGATATGAGACAATATTAATCCATGAACGATTTAATCATTAAATATCCCTAGTCGAAGTATTATCGAGACTGGACATTGATAATGCGGAATAGACTAGTATTACATTTGTGCACGTTATGGAAGCTTAACGTCATAGTTCTCATATATTTAGGTATTGGAAACTTATGCAGTGTAATAAGAGGTTCTGTTAGCCGTTAGACCGGGAACAGTTCGCTCTGGATAGACCCACTGGAATCCATTGGTAGTATAACTATGTGTCTATGGGAATCCGAATCAGGGTAGGTGTATGTGATCTTTAACCTGAGACTTACGTCGCTATTACTTGCGACAATCAATTTACTTTGGTATAGGTCGTCTGGAGCTTTAAGAGGTTCTGTGTAAGCCTGTATTGGGTTTATTGAGAATCGTAGTGTATTGGATGTGATGTCAAGATGGGAGTATCACTTCAGTCATATGTAGATGATGGTCACACATGATATGGAACTAGTACTCTTAAAAGCTGCAGCTATCGGGATAGTATGACTAGGTCATGACTTTCCGATTACAGGGACTAGTTACTCAGGATCCGATATATGCTTCGTACGGGGCAGACACAGAGCCAGCCCTAGGCGTAGCATGTGACATTCGATACTGGATCGTATTACGAATTACATACTCTTAGTATTACTACGCCTGATACAAATGATATTCCTCAGCGAATATTTCTGGAGAATTGGGTAGGGACGGTGCTTTGCTAGAAGCCAACCATGTCTTGTAAATCGGTGAGAATGTGGTACGGGGTACGCACATATTCGGATAGTCAGATTACCGTATTTACTGCCAACATATCCAGGAATCTCTTGGGTCGCTTCTTAAAGATTCACCAATGACATTTGACTCAAATAGAATTAATCTGGGATTAATTTTGAGAGAGAAAATTAATCTGGGATTAATTACGACAAGAATTAATCTGGGATTAACTTCGTATTATTATAGAAAAGAGAACGCGATTAATTTAGAATTAATCGATAAAATAAATTTAATAGTTAAATTTGATTTTTTTATTTAATTTATTTATTTGGGCTCTAAATAATATATCAGATAATTAATTGAAATAAGATTTCAATAGGAAATTAAAATGGATTTTAATTCGAGCGAACAAATTAATTAGAATTAATTCGAAAGCAACCATCGTAATAACTTTGCGAGGCATAATTATTTAATTAAATTGGATTTAATTATGTAGCGACGATAAATTCGTTTAATCGGAATTAAACGAACCCAGGCCCAAGTCTAGTTGTGTGTTGAGGAAGCCAACACAAATTTTGAATTTAAATGTGGTGGGACCACATGACTTACATCAATGGTCATACTTTATGGAATTAGTTGGCTTTATTAATTGGATGCTTTAACACACACACCAGCCAAATCTTGAATTCACTATTCACTCTCTCTTCTTCCATACATATGGCCGAAATGTAGGAAATGATTTCCTAGCACAGCGGAAACGTCTTAGGCACCCGGATCGGACTTGAAAATTTTTTCTGCTCTTCACTTCTCAGGCCGAATGCAACCAGCAGGAATACTGAAATTTTATTTCTGTTTCGGAAAAAATTTCAACTCCGAAACGCCCCCGAAACAGTCCCCAAACAGCCCCCGAAATGCAGTGAAATATTGGACTATTTTGGACCCGTTATGCGCCCGAACTTTACCCAAATCAGCCCCTTATTTTTGTGACTAACAATGATGTTTCAGGTGTGATTTTTCACTCAAAAATCAGTCCTAACACAACCCCAAAAATACCCCAAGTGTTTCCCAAAATTCTGGATTAAAACAAACCGAGCCCCAAACCCCAATGGTTTATGCAGCAGTGAGCAAAATCTATGCTCACTGCCGTGACACAAGAATAAGATGGAGAGGGAGATAATTTTGTTCGACACACAAAAGTTCTTCGTGCTATGTCTCACAACCAACGGAAAGTAATGTGGGCTACACTCACTAAATGAATCCCTAAACCTTTTAGAGATTACTAGTCAAACTTGTATTTTTCTTATTTTTCTTCTCTCAACAATTGAAGAGAGAATGAGGAAGAAGATGGAGCCTGAGGGTTTGCAAGAATGAGAGTTCCCAAGAAAAAATCTAATTTTTCTTTTTATATCTAGGATTTTCAATGTCCAAAATTTCAAAATCCTTTCCCATTCTCACTTGTAATTTTCGGCAATCACATTAACTCTATAGGAAATAATTGTAACATCAAATATATTACATAATTAGCATCTTAATGACAATTTAAATATGCCATTTAAAGAGTTGTTAAATCCAATTTAAGATATGTGATTTCCAAAAAAACTCTTCCTCTTATTTGTTTAAGAATCGGCCCCAAGCAAGGAATTGAATAAAAAAAATTTGTAACATCAAGTCTTTAATTCCATAATTAAAAGATATGTTACAAAATCAAATAGTTACTACCTTTCATAAAGATGTAACTTCCAAATTCAATTCAGGGTTTCCAAAACCCAAATTTGGAATTCCAAGATTCCCTCTAATTAACTTATATCAAATATAATTTAACAATTAATAATAAACAATTATCATATAATCATATAATAATTTTTACATAAACCATATATTAACTTTTAAAATATAGTTCTAAGTGTGACAAATAAGGTTATTAATCATATTAATAATATTTATTCATATGTGAGTATATAATTGGACTATCCAATTATATTAAATCCGCTATAGTATATTGAGCTAGCACGGGGACCAAATAAACTTACGGTTCCGAGCTCCAATAATCTCGAAATATTAATTAAGCTCTTAATTAATTATTCTGAATTATTAACTCCGGGTTATTCCACTAAAAACTTGAAGTTGCACTCTCGTTGCCGCAGATAGTATATTAAGCCG
Source organism: Zanthoxylum bungeanum (assembly GCA_019454045.1). Classification (NCBI taxonomy): domain Eukaryota; kingdom Viridiplantae; phylum Streptophyta; class Magnoliopsida; order Sapindales; family Rutaceae; genus Zanthoxylum; species Zanthoxylum bungeanum. The sequence goes on along the minus strand of SKCR01035595.1, from coordinate 74,392 downwards.
AACCAAGTCGGTGTCCATCGATATAGTCACTACATATAGATTAACCCTTCACTAGTATCTCGTAATTAGAGTCGGGTCATAATGTCTGTTATACCCCTCTAATTATTTTACCTTAAGCACCATTGATTCTCTAATGAACGATTATTCATAACGTTTATGAATTTTAATCTTTCTATCGTAATAGAAAGACTTGAGCACTCTAACTATCAAGTATCGAATCAACTCTTAAGAAAGATACTCCTCTACTTCTCACAAGAAGGAGTGAACTCCATGTCATGTAAAACGTTCCTAGCTACACAACAGACCATGTCCCCAAAGTACGTAGCTATTGGTCGGGACTGCTACACTAACCTCACCTTTGTAAATCAAATGACATAGCCTGCCATGCAGAGTTCGTAGTACACTCAGGATTAAGATTAATGCATATACGACCATCTAGTAGATCGAAATGATTTTCTTTGTTTTAACGGATATTATAAGAAAATCATTTCCATCTGGGTCCAGTCCTATATGATCAAATCATACAAGGTGCTCCATTCTCATGTCTTTATATGGACGATCCTGGATCAAGTTGTCCATACAAATATAGAATGGACCACAGCTATAGATAAACCACAAACAAAGTACCCGTTTTGTTTGCTCTCTATGGACTTTAATCCTATTGTATGACACTCAAACACTAAGTCTGAAGGTATATGGGTAATCTAGGGTATTTTAGATAATTACAATATGCGATAATTAAACAAATAATTTGATAAATGAATAATGTATCATTTTATTTCATATCATATAAAACTGTTTACAATACATGTAGCTCTAGGGCATATATACCCCAACAATTCCGACTTGCACTAGAGCAAATGAGACATGTCACGTAATCCCAGACTATCTAGGTGGCCTTCAAACACTTTAGCCGGCAAGGTCTTTGTAAACGGATCAGCCAAGTTTTCTGCGGATGCAATCTTTGTGACAAAAATGTCTTCTCTCTGCACTATCTCCCTGATGAGATGGTATTTACTCTCTATATGCTTTCCCCTCTTGTGGCTTTTTGGTTCCTTTGAATTTTCCACTGCACCACTATTATCTATAAAGTGTGAGTGTTTCTCCACATCTGGAACAACTTCCAGATCTCCCAAGAACTTATGGAGCCATACTGCTTTCCTGAGCTGCTTCGCAAGCACTACATACTCAGCCTCCATGGTGGAGTCAGAAATGCAAGATTCTATAATCTGCCATACTATAGCCCCACCATCTAGGGTAACACTGATCCAGATGTGTTTTCTTGGAATCTACATTGTCTGAAATCAGGAGTTTGTCATCCTCTTATGATCATATTCTCACCGGGAATATATAAGCAATAATCTCTCGGGGTTGTTCTCTTAGATACTTGAGAATGTGGTTCACTGCCACCCAATGACCCAATCCTGGGTTGGACTGAAACCTATGACTACTCCCACTGTTAAATAGATGTCTGGTCTCGTGCAAGCATAGCATACATGAGACTACCAACTGATGGAGGATATAAGAATATCTCATTTCCTCAAACATCTTGAGGTGTCTTAGGAGACTATGATGAGCGGAAAATATATCAATATTTACCGCCCCTTTTACTTAATATTTTGTTTAGTTTCTCGGGTTTGATGAACGTTTTGATATGTTTTATTTTATTTTGCAGATAAAATAATATCGGGACTCAATGAAATCATTTAGGATGAAATGTGGATCAAATAAGGGCAATTATTGGACTTGATATATTAATTTTGGAGATTGGAAACTTGAAAGGGCGTTTTGACGAAGTGCAGTTTTGGAAATTCCAGTTTTGCGCATCTGTCGTATTTGGGCATAACTTTTTACTCAGATATCGGATTGAGCTGATTCAAGTTCCAGATTAAAGAAGACTCAAAGATCTACAACTTTGAAAGAGAAAATATTTTCGAATTCTGAGATTTCATGACCGAAATTGATGAACCATCCAGAAGTGTGTGGAGTGTAATTATTAAAAGTCATTATCAATCATTTTCAAAGCAAAATATTAATTAATTAATAATTAATAAAAATTATCAAATCACACCAAACAAGATAAGAAATTAGTGGAGCAATTATGGATTTGGTGGAGTAATTAGTGGAGAATTAGTGGAGAAATTAATAATGTAATTGGTGGAGAAATTGATTGATGATTTGATGGTGGCAAAATTTTGCCTATAAATACCAAGCCATTTCATTTGTAAAATTCATACTTTCTTCTAAGGAATTCCTTAAGAATACTAAGAAGATTGTATCTTGTTTGTTTATTTACAGCTTTCAGTAATTAATTTTCGTTTTCGCACTTTCTTTTCTTTACTTTTCAGTTTTTACTTCCGCAATTTACTTTTACGCACAGTACTTTTCTTTCTTAATTTTCAGTTTTTATTTTCAGTAATACTTTCAGCAATTTACTTTCAGCAATTTACTTCAGTAATTTACTTTAGCAATTTACTTTCAGTAATTTACTTTCAGCATTTAATTTTCAGTATTAATTTCAGCATTTACTTTTAGCATTTACTTTTCAGTATTTAATTTTCAGTATTTTACTTTATGTCTTTTATTTTATTTAAGTTTTTTTACTACTGTAAATATGTGTCGTAACTAAGCCAGTTATCTGGGGTTGTGATGAAATCCAATATCACCGGTTATAAAGGGTTAGATTATAGCTTGGGTAATATAAAGATTTATTTATTGAGTCTTAAACTTAATGCTTTTTCATTAACTGGCCATTAATAAAATTGATCTGGTAAATCTAAAATGAACTAGACATAGGGATTTTAGGTTTCAGCCTTAGACTCAATAGCCCACGATCTTCCTTGAGGATAGATAACCCTTTAATAGATTTCCTTACAGGATAGGAATATACCTGTCGGGCGGGGGTAGCCATAATTGGAACTTAAACTTAATGAATCCAGATAATTTGGTTGACATAGACATATGGTTCAATTGGGTTAAACTGGGTATTTGTGTCTGACCATCGACAGAGGCTTACACATAATTTAGTGTTCCAGGTTAATAAATCAATATATTACCCAACTTAAGATAACCACTTCATCTTTAAAATGATATTGGAAGAAATCACAACCCTAGATAGTTTTTAATATTGATTTTCTTAAAACCTATTTTCGACAATTTTATTTACTTGCTTTTAAATTTAGAATCGTCACCATTTCAAATCAATCAATCAAAAATCTGTTAGATACTAGTAATCATTTGACCTCATAAAATTAATAGTTTAGATATTAAGTCCTCGTGGGATCGATATTTTTATACTACTTGAACGATACGTGCGCTTGCGTTATACGTGTGTGTTTACGCCGGTCAAGTTTTTGGCGCCGTTGCCGGGGACTTAGTTATCTTTTACTATTAGTTTAGGGGTTAGATACCTTTACTTGTATCTAATTTCTTTTTACTTATTATTTCTGTTTTCTTGTGTTACAGGTTCTTAGACACTTCATGAGACGAACCAGAAGCTTTGAACTCCGACCACTTGACCTAGAAATTGAAAGAACCATCAGACAGTTGAGAAGAGAAAGGCGAGAAGGCCAAGAAGCTTTAGTCAACATGGAACCTGAACCTTTGATCGTTGCACCACCAATTCCCATTCGAGACAGAACCATTCCGATGGTTGACAGACTCATTTCATGTATTGTACTTCCTCCCTTACCAGCAAATGCGTGTGACATCAAAACATGCATTCAGATGATTCAGCAGTCAGTTCAATTTGGAGGGAATGCAACTGAAGATCCTAACGCCCACATCAGCAACTTCCTGGAAGTTTGCGGCACTTTCAATTACAACCGAGGAGCTGAAGAAGCAATGAGATTGCGGGTTTTTCCATACTCTTTGAAAGACAGAGCAAAGGCCTGGCTACATTCACTACCAGCAGGTTCCATCACAACATGGAACACCCTAGCCACCAAATTCCTTGCAAAGTACTTTCCACCAGCCAGAACAGCAAAACTGAGAAATGACATCATCACATCCTTTGTGCAGCAAGATTCAGAATCCATGTACGAAGCTTGGGGGAAAGATACAAAGATCTGCTCCGGAAATGTCCTCACCATGAGATTCCAAAATGGCTTCAAGTCCAAACTTTCTATAATGGACTTTCTGGATTGATGAGAACCACTATTGATGCTGCTGCTGGAGGAGCTTTGATGTCAAAAGGAGAAGATCAAGCCTGGGACCTAATCGAAGAGATGGCCAATAACAATTCCTTGTGGCCAACAGAAAGGAGCTTGATTCAAAGAATTGCAGGAATTTATGAAGTTGGAGCCAACACAGCAGTTAGTGCCAAACTGGACCAGATATGCAAATTCATGGAGACTCTCAACACTCAAAGCAATATTGGAGCAACAAGTTCAACATATGGAGGAGCACCAGAGCCAACTCAAACTGAAGAAACGGTGAATTATGTCAACAATTTAACAGACAAGGGAAACAATCCATATTCCAACACCTACAACCCAGGGTGGAGGAATCATCCCAATTTTTCATGGAGCAACAATTGGACAAAGGAACAATCCACCACCAGGATTTCAACAGCAGAACTATCCACCACCTGAATTCCAACAGCAGAACAAAAGCCAGGAGCAGACAAATGAACCAGGCATAACAGAAGTGCTGACTCAGTTAAAAAAGTATGATGCTATATTTCAATCTCAAGCGGCATTAATTCAAAGTCAATCTGCTTCTATTAAAGCACTAGAGAATCAAATGGGACAACTGGCAAATGCTCAGAGTTACAGACCGCCAGGTACCCTTCCCAGCAACACAGAGCCAAATCCAAGAAACATGGGGAAGGAACAATGTCATGCCATCATGTTAAAGAGCGGTACTGAAATCAACAAAGATGTTGGAGTCAATTCAACTGCTGAGGAGAAGAAGTTCCAAAGAAATAAAGCAACAAATGGAAGAAAAAGAAGCAAAGGAAAAAGAACAGATCACTCCACCTCCACCTCCTCAACGTCTTCAGAAGAATAAATTGGACAAGCAATTTTCCGGTTTCTGGAGATCTTCAAAAAGCTGCATATCAACATTCCATTTGCAGAAGCGTTGGAACAAATGCCCACCTATGCCAAATTCATGAAAGATATTCTTTCACGAAAGCGGAGATTGGGGGATTACGAGACAGTAGCATTAACAGAAGAATGCAGTGCTATCATTCAGAGGAAACTTCCCCCAAAGTTGAAAGATCCTGGCAGTTTCACTGTTCCTTGCGTCATAGGAGAACATAACTTTGGTAAGGCTTTATGTGATTTAGGTGCTAGTGTTAACTTGATGCCTTTTTCTATTTTCAGGAAATTACAGATTGGAGAAACAATGCCAACTTCAGTCTCACTGCAACTTGCTGATAGAACGCTCGTATTTCCAAGAGGCGTAGTTGAGGATGTGCTGGTCAAGGTTGACAAATTCATTTTCCCAGCAGATTTTATTGTCCTTGATATGGAGGAAGACGCAGACGTGCCAATCATCCTCGGGAGACCGTTCTTGGCTACAGGTCGAACCATTATTGATGTACAAAAAGGAGAACTAACCATGAGGGTACAGGACCAAGAAGTAACATTCAATGTTTTCAAGGCCATGAATTTTCCAGATGATGAAAAGAATGAGGAATGTTTCAAACTCGATGTGATACACAGTACCATTCAGAACTCTGATAAAAGACAAAGTTCTACTGACAAACTTAAAACATGTCAATTGCCTGTGGAGCCTAAAGATAAAGCATCTTTTGCACTGAAAGAGCCAATTCTTGCTCTACAAGCAACAGAAGAGAAAAAGTTCCACCAGCTCAACGAATTGGAGGAATTTCACAATCAGCCTTTTGAAGATGCCAAATTGTACAAAGAAAAGGGCAAGAAAAGACATGATGAGAAGTTAGTGCGCATACAACTGGAACCAGGGCAGAAGGTACTGTTAAACAATCAAGGGTGAAAATCTTCCCATGGAAGCCAAAATCACGGTGGTCAGGTCCATTTGTGATCACCAAAGTTTTACCAAATAGAGCCGTTGAGATACATGATTCTGACGCTAACAAAACTTTCAAGGTTAAAAACAAGCGTGTCAAGCACTACTGGGGAGAATCATTTGAGCGACAAAAAGAAAGTGTTACACTTTCAGATCCAGCTTAACGTTCGAGAAGTCATGTCTGGCTGACGACTTTAAACTTAGCGCTAGCAGGGAGGCAACCCATGCAATTTTTGTATATATTGTGATTTGGTGTGATTTAATTTTGTGTGTTTTATTTTTGCAGGTTTAGTCATTTCAAGATGGAAGAAGCTTCGCAAATCTTCACAAGCAATTTCCTTCTCTCCCTCCAAAATCTCTGATGAAAGTATACAAAGCTCGCTTGGAACGGATGAGGTTATTAACAATCCATGGTATTCCTAATGATATTCGTTGGGTAATTGAAGCACGAGTCCGATTGGCAGGTGAGTCTTCTGATTCTTTTATTTCACATCTGCCTGGTTTTGGAAGAAGCACCTATGCAAAGAAACGTAGAGCTAAGCAAATGGGTGTTTGTTTCAAATGTGCACGATTTAATTGCAACACTCGTTGTCGTTCTTTAGGAATGGTGTCTGATAATCGCGAAGACAAAATTAACTTCATTAGGGATGGCTTGAGTAAGGAGTCTTTAGATGATATATCTTCGACTCTTGAGACGCATCCCAGTGGATATGTTCATATAACCATTCGCAAATTACATACACAATTTCAAAAAGAAAGACAACAGTTAAGTCTCGGGAATCTGACTCAAAAAGACCCTGTTTGCCAATTTATAAGAAAATTGGATGGGAAGCTTGTCCCTGACGCATAGACGTTAATCAAGCTGTAAATTTTTGTACATATTATATCTCTTTGTCTTTTCCTAATATTATTGATTTTTTTGTTGTTTTCTTTGTTTTCTCCGACAGGATCCAGATCTTTTTGACTATCACGGTCTATTTATTATTTTGCTACTAATCGTCCTTTGGAAGAAACTTGTGCTATTTTTACTCACCCTTTTCAGGTATTATAAATTCAACTCATCATTGCACCTTTGAAGTCATCCAGAGTTGAGAAAGAAAAACATAAAACATGGAAGCCACTTCAAGAAGACGAGTTGAAAACATTTGTGTGTTTTGCGGTAGTAGTGTTGGTACTAAACCACAATACATAGAAGCAGCACAGGAATTGGGTCGAGTCTTAGCTGCAAGGAATATGCACTTAATATATGGCGGAGGCAATCTTGGATTAATGGGGATCGTTTCAAAGGCCGTACAAGAAGGAGGCAGTCATGTTTTGGGAATCATCCCAAAACCCTTGGCAGAGGCAAATCTTATTGGGTCATCAAACGGAGAGGAACTGATCGTGCCAGGTATGTCTGAACGCCTGGTAGAAATGATTAATCGTGCTGATGCTTTTATTGCTTTGCCAGGTGGTTTGGGTACATTGGAGGAAATTTTTATAGTTCTATCTTGGGCAACCTGAACATACACCAGAAACCACTTGGATTGCTTAACGTTGATGGATTTTATGATTTTCTTTGTGTGTTTCTTGATGATGCTCGGAGAAATGGGTTCGTGTCAAAACCTATGAAAGAACTCCTCTTTACTGCCAGAACTGCTCCGGATCTAATAGACCAACTCATAGCTATGAACCACAGTTGACCCTATCCTTTCAAAGATAAATTGGTCCGAGGACGATCGTGGTAAGAGGCGTCGTTAATCTGGATCTTAACCTTTAATTTCCTGTAGATTTCAGCTAACCAGGTACGACCTTCTTAACTCTCCTTTTACTGTTTAAGACATTGGGGACAATGTCTCATTTAGGTTTGGGGGAGGAAATTAGTTGATTAGTACCTTGTTTTTAGTTTGTATGTTGTTTTTATTTTTAGTCCTAAATTTTTCGAAAAATACAAAAAAATTGAAAAATTTTCAAAAATTACAAAAATATTTTGTGTTTTTTTTTGTGTTTTTAATTTGACTAAAAAGGTGAAATTGGTAAGAGATAGCTGAGTAAGGAGTTTCCACTCCTGAGACGTATCTCAACCTATTTCGAAACAAGTTAATTTTTGTTTATTTCATTTTGAATTATTTAATTTGTGAATTCTCCTTAAAACGGACTAAAATGGATCTTCATATGCTCAGTTGACAGATATTATCAACATAATAGTAACATACAGACATGAGCTAAATTGAAAAGTTTGTAATATTCAGTGCTCTAGTTTAATTGGAGGAAGCATCTCAAAAAGCAATGGGGAGTAAAAAAAAAAAAAAAAAAAAAAAAAATTTACAAAAATAAAGTATCTAAGATCCGGTTATTAGTCTGTAAGGGTGTTTTAACACCTAGTGCCCTAAAGCCAACTGGTTTGGGAGTCACTGGCCCAACACTCGCTACATGGATCAAAGATGCTGCAAAAATATATTTATATCTGAAGTCTGGGTAATTAAGTCCGTAGGGGGTGTCTTAACACCTGGTGCCCTAAAACCAACTGGTTTGGGAGCCACCGACCCAAAGCTCGCTACATAGATGGAAGATATTGTATATAAATAAAAAATAGAGAAAATCAAAGAAAAAATCAGAAAAATCAGAAAAATTATTCCATTGCTACAAAAAGGTGTGAATCTGATAGAACTTTAGGACAAAAATATTACTCTCTTATCAACTGCACTTATGACTGTTGTGGGCAAAAATGAGTTGTTTAATATTATGTTGGCTGTGTATATGAAGAATGGTAAAAATAATCGGAGAATTTACTTATTCGGTAATTTAGAATGAAACAAAACAACTAGTAACTTGGAGTAAAGTTTTACCTGATTAGTCACTAAATTTCTTTATTCTCTTTTCGCTTGTCTTTTTGCTTTTGTGTGCATTAGTTTTAATACCTTTTTACTTTTGTAAAATGTTTGTGGGTATCATTGCTGTAAACCCTCACGAGACTACAACTCGTCCACTAGGGACACCTAGGGGTTTAAAGGCTTGTTGCATATGCTAAATGCAACCGTGATCCCTACGAAAGTGGCTTAGTTTAATTTTAATTTTATTTTGTTGTTTTGCTCGAGGACTAGCAAAATCTTAGGTTTGGGGGTGTGATGAGCGGAAAATATATCAATATTTACCGCCCCTTTTACTTAATATTTTGTTTAGTTTCTCGGGTTTGATGAACGTTTTGATATGTTTTATTTTATTTTGCAGATAAAATAATATCGGGACTCAATGAAATCATTTAGGACGAAATGTGGATCAAATAAGGGCAATTATTGGACTTGATATATTAATTTTGGAGATTGGAAATTTGAAAGGGCGTTTTGACGAAGTGCAGTTTTGGAAATTCCAGTTTTGCACATCTGTCGTATGTTGGGCATAACGTTTTACTCAGATATCGGATTGAGCTGATTCAAGTGCCAGATTAAAGAAGACTCAAAGATCTACAACTTTGAAAGAGAAAATATTTTCGAATTCTGAAGATTTCATGACCGAAATTGATGAACCATCCAGAAGTGTGTGGAGTGTAATTATTAAAAGTCATTATCAATCATTTTCAAAGCAAAATATTAATTAATTAAAATTAATATAAAAATTATCAAATCAACACCAAACAAGATAAGAAATTATTGGAGCAATTATGGATTTGGTGGAGTAATTAGTGGAGAAATTAATAATGTAATTGGTGGAGAAATGATTGATGATTTGATGGTGGCAAAATTTTGCCTATAAATACCAAGCCATTTCATTTGTAAAATTCATACTTTCTTCTAAGGAATTCCTTAAGAATACTAAGAAGATTGTATCTTGTTTGTTTATTTACAGCTTTCAGTAATTAATTTCGCTTTCGCATTTTCTTTTCTTTACTTTTCAGTTTTTACTTCCGCAATTTACTTTTACGCACAATACTTTTCTTTCTTTAATTTTCAGTTTTTACTTTTCAGTAATTTACTTTCAGCAATTTACTTTTCAGCAATTTACTTTCAGTAATTTACTTCAGCAATTTACTTTCAGTAATTTACTTTCAGCATTTAATTTTCAGTATTTAATTCAGTATTTACTTTTAGCATTTACTTTTCAGTATTTCATTTTCAGTATTTTACTTTATGTCTTTTATTTTATTTAAGTTTTTTTACCACCTGTAAATATGTGTCGTAACTAAGCCAGTTATCTGGGGTTGTGATGAAATCCAATATCACCGGTTATAAAGGGTTAGATTATAGCTTGGGTAATATAAAGATTTATTTATTGAGTCTTAAACTTAATGCTTTTTCATTAACTGGCCATTAATAAAACTGATCTGGTAAATCTAAAATGAACTAGACATAGGGATTTTAGGTTTCAGCCTTAGACTCAATAGCCCACGATCTTCCTTGAGGATAGATAACCCTTTAATAGATTTCCTTACAGGATAGGATAATATACCTGTCGGGCGGGGGTAGCCATAATTGGACTTAAACTTAATGAATCCAGATAATTTGGTTGACATAGACATATGGTTCAATTGGGTTAAACTGGGTATTTGTGTCTGACCATCGACAGAGGCTTACACATAATTTAGTGTTCCAGGTTAATAAATCAATATGTTACCCAACTAAGATAACCACTTCATCTTTAAAATGATATTGGAAGAAATCACAACCCTAGATAGTTTTTAATATTGAATTTTCTTAAAACATATTTTCGACAATTTTATTTACTTGCTTTTAAATTTAGAATCGTCACCATTTCAAATCAATCAATCAAACAATCTGTTAGATACTAGTAATCATTTGACCTCATAAAATTAATAGTTTAGATATTAAGTCCTCGTGGGATCGATATTTTTATACTACTTGACGATACGTGCGCTTGCGTTATACGTGTGTGTTTACGCCGGTCACTATTCCTTCGACAAATGAATTCTATGTCGAAAAGGCAGATTGTTTTTCTTGGAATTATACATCCCAAATCGCACAAGTATCTTGTCGATGTAGGATGCCTGAGACATAGCTAACAGTCATTTCTTACGATCCCGAAGAATCTGGATCCCAAGAATATAACTCACCTCTCCCAAATCTTTCATTTGGAATTGATTAGCTAGCCAGGTTTTCACGTCCGATAATTTCTTTACATCATTCCCAATGAGTAAAATATCATTGACGTATAAAACAAGAAAAAATACCTTCCCGTCAATGACGCGCTTGTATACACAAGGCTCATCAATATTCTGCTCAAAATCATAAGACTTGATCGTGGTATCAAATCTTATATTCCAAGATCGAGATGATTGCTAAGTCCATAAATGGACCTTTGCTGCCTGCAAATTTTTTGCTCTTGACCTTGGGCTATGAACCCTTCTGGTTGTACCATATAGATACTTTCATCAAGATTGCCATTCAAGAATGCAGTTTTGACGTCCATTTTCCAAATTTCATAGTCATAATATGCGGCAATGGAAAGAAGAGTGCGGATGGATTTGAGCATGGCTACTGGTGAGAAAGTTTCCTCATAGTCGACTCCATCTTTCTGGGTATAACCCTTGGCCACTAGCCTAGCCTTGAAGGTCTGAACCTTCCCATCTGCTCCTCTCTTCCTCTTGTAGATTCACTTGCAACCTATGAGTTTTACCTCATCAGGTTGGTCTACAAGTTCCCAGACTGAGTTGGAGTCATGGACTCCATCTCTAGGTTCATGGCTTTGAGCCATTCATCTTTGTCAGAATCATCCACTGCACTACAATAGGTCAATGTATCATCTATACCATTGCTAGATGCGGCGCAACTTGTGCCTCTCCAACCCCAAGGTAGTGATCAGGTTTTCGTACAACCCTCCCACTGCATCTAGGTGGTAGATCATTCTGACGAACTTGCATCTTACTCTCAGATATCGAAGGTGCTATGTATTTGTCAACTGTCATTGACGATGGTGTGCTGGTCGAACCAGCAAGTAACTCCTTGAGTAACACTTTACTTCGAGGCTTGAACTCCCTCATACAGTCTTCCTCTAGAAACGTAGCATTTATCGATACAAATACTTTTTATCATTAGGACTATAGAAGAATCCACCCCTAGTCTCCTTAGGATAGCCTACAAATAGGCACACCTGAGAATATGGCTCCAACTTTGTTGTTTTGTTCTTCAACACATCTGCTGGACACCCCCATATGCAGAAATTATCATTAAGATGATAATTATGCTTTCTTACATAATTATCATCTAAATGACAATTTAAATATCCCATTTAAAGAGTTGTTAAATCCAATTTAAGATGTGTGATTTCCAAAAAATCTTCCCCTTATTTTGTTTAAGAATCGGCCAAGCAAGGAATTGAATAAATTTTTTTGTAACATCAAGTATTTAATTCCATAATTAAAAGATATGTTACAAAATCAAATAGTTACTACCTTTCATAAAGATGTAACTTCCAAATTCAATTCAAGGGTTTCCAAAACCCAAATTGGAATTCCAAGATTTCCCTCTAATTAACTTATATCAAATATAATTTAACAATTAATAATAAACAATTATCATTAATCATATAATAATTTATTACATAAACCATATATTAACTTTTAAAATATAGTTCTAAGTGTGACAAATAAGGTTATTAATCATATTAATAATATTTATTCATATGTGAGTATATAATTGGACTATCCAATTATATTAAATCCGCTATAGTATATTGAGCTAGCACGGGGACCAAATAAACTTAATTAATTAACTCCGGGTTATTCCACTAAAAACTTGAAGTTGCAATAATCTCGAATATTAATTATTAAGCTCTTAATTAATTATTCTGAATTATTAACTCCGGGTTATTCCACTAAAAACTTGAAGTTGCACTCTCGTTGCCGCGATAGTAGTATATTAAGCCGAACCAAGTCGGTGTCCATCGATATAGTCACTACATATAGATTAACCCTTCACTAGTATCTCGTAATTAGAGTCGGGTCATAATGTCTGTTATACCCCTCTAATTATTTTTACCTTAAGCACCATTGATTCTCTAATGAACGATTTATTCATAACGTTTATGAATTTTAATCTTTCTATTCGTAATAGAAAGACTTGAGCGCTAAACCGTTCAATAGTACCGAATCAACTCTTAAGAAAGATACTCCTCTACTTCTCGCAAGAAGAAGTGAACTCCATGTTTATGTAAAACATTCCCAGCTACACAATAGACCATGTCCCCAAAGAACGTAGCTATTGGTCGGGACTGCTACACCAACCTCACCTTTATAAATCAAAGGACATAGCCTGCCATGCAGGAGTTCGTAGTACACTCAGGATTAAGATAATCCATATATGACCATCTAGTAGATCGAAATGATTTTCTTTGTTAACATATATTATAAGAAAATCATTTCCATCTGGGTCCAGTCCTATATGATCATATCATACAAGGTGCCTCCATTCTCATGTCTCTACATGGACGATCCCGGATCAAGGTCGCCATACAAATATATAATGAACCGCAGCTATAGATAAACCACAAATAAAGTACCAGCTTTGTTTGCTCTCTATGGACTATTTAAGATTACTAACTTCAGACTTTAATCCTCTTGTGTATGACACTATACACTAAGTCTGAAGGTACATTAGTAATCTATGGTATTTTAGATAATTTACAATATGCGATAATTAAATAAATAATGATAAATGAATAATGCATCATTTTATTTCATATCATATAAAACCGTTTACATTATATGTAGCTTAGGGCATATACCCCAACACGAAACACTCTCTCCATGGAAATGAAATTTTTTCTTCAATAATTCTTCAAAGCTAGCACTTGAGGAGTCAAATGAGGTGATAGGGAAACTCACCCAAGCAACAAAAGAACATATCAACAAGCTTGGAGCTTCATCCAAAGGAATAATTTCAAATTTTTCTCCAACTCAATTTAAGTGATTCCACCACTTTACTTGATTAATTCACACATAGAATCATGTTTAGGATCTTGTGGCATGTCTTAGAGACTTACATTATCTGCCTGAGCATCTGACTTTCTAACTGTGATCCATACTACAACTCTATCTCAAATGTAAACTAATACATGAGACCGTTGCCCAAATCAACAACATGCAATGTACATTAGTACTTATAAATGTATACTCAAATACACTTCTTTTTACAACTCTTGTTAATGAACACTTTTAATACACTACCAAGACTTATACATTACTAATGACTGAAACGCAACTTTACTTGACACTGACTATGTTCAACCTTTGTACTTGTAGACAACAGAACCTGGGCGACGCTTTTCTAGGCTCGTGGCCTAGTTGGGAAGTATGAAATAACATGGAGTCGCCACCCGGTGTGAACCGGGACAAAGATTTAAGGCCGCACTCACCCCTCGCAAGGGAAGACCTCAAACCGTTGGGTTCAGAATGGTCCCTTACTTATGTCACTTGTGATGATATAATTTGTGCAATGAACTAACCAAGTCTACTCAATAATCATGCTCAAGGGTACTTAGATCTAACATGCTTTCATCCAAATAATTTTCACGCAATGTAACACAACAAGCATATTGAACCATTGAATCACATGTATAAATCATTACCCAAACGCATCATAAACTAAGAACATGCATAATGGACAACCTAAACATGCTTTAACAAATAAATAACAAACTAAATTAAACCATGCTTTAAATAATAAACATATAACCTAAGACTATAACATGCTCAAATACAAATTTGGATGAGACGAGATACGTGTATCTTAAGTGGTACGTGGCATTGTATCCCGAGTGCAGACCATACTACCGTCCATTCGGAATCGGCTATGGAATTTACGTCCGGGTTTCCATCCGATATACCACAAAAGGGAACACATATCCCGCTCACCCAACAATCACATCATGCTTCAAACGACTCTCATGCCATTATATATCAAAAAAATAAAACAACAATAAAGAAGATAAGTAGAAAGGTGCCCTCAGGTCTAACCTCTTTTGTCGTCTAAGAAAGGGCGTTACACGTCCGTTGGAAGGGTGAATGATCCGCTACTCTTTTAGTTCACCAACTCCACGTCTTTCCTCGCTGTTTTGCTGCTCGGGCTGCTGTTTCAAGTCCGTTTCGCTGCTGCTTCGCTGCTACGTTTCAGGTCACTGTCTTGATGGTTTAGCGGACTGTTTTGGGTGATTTTGAAGGCTTAGGGAGGTGCGTTTGTGGGGATTTTTTAGGGAAACTTTATGGAGGTTTTTGGGATGGTTTTCTAGGTGCTTTTAGGGCTGTTTTTCTGGCTAAAGTCGCAGCCAAAACGGACCAGAACATAAGGTGAAGATGCGGCAGTTCAAGGTGCAGTGGGGGCGTTTTTGGGGACTGTTTTGGGGCTGCGAATGGGGCTGTGTTTGGAGAGTGTTTAGTGCGAATTTAGGGCTTTATTTGAGGCTTATTTTGGTGTGTTTTAGGGCTGTGAATGGTGGCTAAAATTCGGCAATGGAGGGTAGTGAAAGGGGCTTAGGCGTGAAGGGTGTTGGTGAAGGATGAAAGATGCGGCAATGGAGGGTGCTTAGGTTTAATGATTCGGCAATGGAGGCTTCAAGGAGGTTTTTGGACGTGCAAGGAGGCTTGAGAAAGTGTTTGGGACGTGCAAGGGGAAGTATGTGTGCTAGGGTTGTGAATGGGGGTGAAGGCCTCTTTTTATAGGCAAAGGGGTGATGGCTTTCCTAATTAGATTAGGAAGGAATCTCCTAATTGATTTCTAATAAGGAATGCATCTCCTAATTAGGATTTGGGATTGGATTTGATTTGGTAGGGATTTGATTTGATTTCTTTTATTTAGGTAAGGATTTACAAGATTTAAACATGTGATAAATATGCATGTACCTAAATAAATGGGCTTTGGGCGTGAATTACATCCTTTGGGCATGGATTTGGTTTGACTTGGGTTGACTTGGGTATTTGGGCTTGGTTTGGGTTAGGTATGTGGTCTATGGGAGTTTTGGGCCTAAGGTGAGCTTAGAAACGGAGGTATAACAAGCAACCGAAGCGAAAACAACGAGATTAAATCCATCGAAAATTCTATTTTCCAACTTTACCCTTCCAACGTCCGTTTCCCGCGACTTTCATGACTAAAGAAGTAGTTGCCTCCATACGAGAATCATCATTGGGCTAATGTGTAAAAATGCAATGCCTACAGTCGCCCCCACTTTGATGGGACTTGTGCAGTGTGTGACAATGACAATCCTATCAAAGTACGTGCAATGCATTTTTACTTACCTGGCTCGCCAGCTGTCACCTGGTCTGCCTGCTGTGCTGAGTTGATAATGCTAAACCCCGTACCTAGGGCGTCGCGGTTGCGTCTCCATACCTAGAGTACCGCAATGATGATGTTGGTTGTCTGAGTGCTAACCCCATACCTAGGGTGTCGCAGTGACGCCTCCGTACCTAGAGTGCCACAAATGTCTGAATAGTCCACATGCCGTACCTGGCGTGCTAACCCCGTACCTAGGGTGTCGCTGTGGTCTGAATGCTAACCCCGTACCTAGGGTGTCGCGGTGACGTCTCCGTACCTAGAGAGCCACAAATGTCTGAATAGTCCACATGCCGTACCTGGCGTGCTAACCCCGTACCTAGGGCGTCGCTGTGGTCTGAATGCTAACCCCGTACCTAGGGTGTCGCAGTGACGTCTCCGTACCTAGAGAGCCACAAATGTCTGAATAGTCCACATGCCGTACCTGGCGTGCTAACCCCATACCTAGGGCGTCGCTTGTGGTCTGAATGCTAACCCCGTACCTAGGGTGTCGCGGCGGTGACGTCTCCGTACCTAGAGAGCCACAAATGTCTGAATAGTCCACATGTCGTACCTGGCGTGCTAACCCCGTACCTAGGGCGTCGCTGTGGTCTGAATGCTAAACCCCGTACCTAGGGCGTCGAAGTGACGTCTCAGTACCTAGAGAGCCACAAATGTCTGAGTGCTAACCCCGTACCTAGGGTGTCGCAGTGATGCCTCCGTACCTAGAGTGCCACAAATCTCTGAGTGCTAACCCCGTACCTAGGGTGTCGCGTGTGACGCCTCCGTACCTAGAGAGCCACAAATGTCTGAGTGCTAACCCCGTACCTAGGGTGTCGCAGTGACGCCTCCGTACCTAGAGTGCCACAAATGTCTGAATGCTAACCCCGTACCTAGGGTGTCGCCGCTGTGATATCTCCATGCCCGGAGTGCCGTACCTGGCTGAACTGATCTGATATCTCCATACCCGGAGTGCCGTACCGGCTGAACTGATATCTCCATACTCGAGTGCCGTACCTGGCTGAACTGATATCTCCATATCCGCAGTGTCGTACCTGGCTGATCTGATATCTCCATACCCGGAGTGCCGTACCTGGCTGAAACTGATTTGAACCAATGTGTGCCTCGCCCACAGAATGCCATACCCGGCAGATCTGATGCTAAACCTAATATGGGCCTCGCCCCCTGAACCATACCGGCAAGTCCGTTACTGATGTTGATCTAATGTGGGCCTCGCCCTCTGAATGCCATACCTGGCAAGTCTACTACTGATGCCGATTCTCTATTTTGCATACTGTAGTGCCTCTCTTCGAGATAATCTTGATAGCTAACATATTTTTGTCCTCAACGGATGCTTCACGTCAAAGCCAAAGAATCTTCAAAGTACTCGACATACTCAAACCCAATCCTCTGAATGGGTGATCTGAACTAGACTCCTAGTGTGTGTGTGTGCTAAGGTTCCTTCGCAGCTTATTCCTTAAGTCAGCCAACTCGATGATTTCGCTTCGGAGAATCGGATCAGTGGGTCTAACCAACCTGGATGTCTGGGTCACATTCTGTGATTACTGTAGCATACTCAACATGATATGGTCTTCTTTTATTGCATCGTCTCTTTCTTTTCATTTTTTTCCTTCATTTTTTTTTTTTTTTCTTTTCTTTTCTTTTCTTTCTTTTTTCTTTTCTCCTGACTCACCTACCCTTTAGGGTAGCATTTCTCCTCATGGTGGTCCTAATACTCGCCCATGGGTAGCTTCACGCTTATCGGTTATAGGCGGTCTATTTCTTTTCTTTTCATTGCAGAGACTTTTTTTCTTTATTTTCAACCATATCATGTATCGTACCATAGGCAAATCAGTGTGGACATCCAGGCAAACGGTCATTCACCGATCCACCATCTCTCAACTAGTCATCTCATCAACCGCTCAGGCTTCTACTGTTGAGATACCTTTATCAAGTGCTTCATGATCCAGCCGAGATCAATCCATTCAGAATACCGATAAGAGCGCGTCTCGCGCTTCTCGCTTCTAAGGCTTCTCCCTACAGCACATAATCATCACCGGACATATGTTTAACCATCAAAGACTTCTCTCTCTCACTCTTTTTTTTTTTCACCTCACTCACTCAATCAAAGGAATTCTTCCTCTTTACTGCTGACCATGGGGCTTCGCCCCCGGATCCATATCCGAATTCAAACTCAAAATGGGCCTTAACCCTCAGATTACCATCTGAATCTTAACACCGATGTGGACCTCAGCCTTAGGATTTCTTCCCAAATTCAATACAGTGCTTTCGCTGTTCTGATTAGATTGTCTTTGCCGTTTTCTCTTTTATTCTTCGATACCTATGAATATAAAACAAAAAACACAAAACACGCAAAAAAAAAGGAATGCAATAAGTGGGTTATATGTGTGCATGCATGCATGAGTTCTCTTTATCCCGTTGGTTAGGTCTTCTGCGCGGATGACTATTCAGTCTTCTGTCCCTCAGCAAAAATACAACTTCAATCTGTCAACATTGATCGGCTCGGTGAACTCATTCCCTTCCAAGTCCGACAGTCTCACTACTCCATTTCCCATTACCTTCTGAACAATGTATGGTCCTTCCCAATTTGGTCTGAACTTCCCTATTGGGTCTGTCGTCGACGGCTTCGACTGCTTAAGTACCAGATCACCTTTCTTGATCTTGGTAGGACGCACCTTCTTATTAAATGCTCGGGCCAACCTCTTCTGATATATCTGCATGTGATGCAAGGACTTCATCCTCTTCTCATCCATCAATGCTAACTGCTCAAACCTCTGCGAGGTCCATTCTCGTTCAGGCAATTCTGATTCTGCTAACACCCGCATGGACTGTATCTCAACTTCCACCGGCAATACCGCTTCATTCCGTAGACTAAAGAGTAAGGCGTAGCTCCAGTTGCTGTCCTTACAGAAGTTCTGTATCCCCACAAGGCATACGACAGCTTATCAGCCCAGTCTTTGTAATTCTCCGTCATCTTCGCCAGAATCGTCTTTATTGTCTTGTTGGCTGCCTCAACTGCTCCATTAGCCTGCGGTCTGTATGGTGAAGACTTATGATGACCTATCCCATACCTCTGTAACATCGCCTTGGTCTCTCCCTGAAACTGGACTCCATTGTCCGTAACCACGTGATGCGGCATACCGTACCGGCATATGAGATTTCGGGATATGAACTTAGCCATTTGTTTTGCCGTGACATTACGGAATGACTCGGCTTCTACCCATTTCGAGAAGTAGTCCACTGCTACCACTATAAAGCGATGTCCGTTTGACGCATTCGGCCCGAATCTCTCCGATCATATCAATTCCCCATGCTGAGAAAGGCCACGGTTCTGACAACCCGTGCAATTCTGTATGCGGCAAATGATTCAAATTCCCGTGCGCTTGACAATCATGACAGTGCCTTACCAGCTTCGCGCAGTCGGCTTCCATGGTTGACCAGTAAAAGCCTTGTCTCACAATCTTGCGGGACAAGTTCAATCCGTTCATATGTGGTCCACAAACGCCAGCATGCACTTCATCTATTATCTTCTGAGCTTCTTCCTTTCTCAAGCATTTCAGCTGAACACCGTTCGCTTGCATTTTGTTGAGTTCTCCTTTCAGACTCACATGTTGAGCAGCCAACTTCTGAATGACGATTCTGTCTTTTCTGCTCGCTTCCTCTGGGTATTCCCATGTTCCAGGTACCTCTGGATGTCATAATACCACGTTCTCGTCATCGACCTCTACTCCCCGAGACCTCTCTATCTCATAAACCGGTTTGCTGCTGGCCGTTGTCAACACAAGTGGTCTCATCACCAATTTCTCTGGATTCTCCCGGTTGCGGCTAGCGTTGCCAATGCATCTGCCATCTGATTTTCTTCCCGAGGCAAGTGCTGAAATTTGCAGTTAGGGATAAGATGTGCTAGGTTTCTGAGGTGGAATAAGTACGGCTTCAACCGTTCTTCTTTTAACTCCCATTCTCCTTGCATCTGTCGGATCACCAACATTGAATCTCCGTAAACATCCACGTTCGTAGCTCTCAAGGCTATTAATGCACTCAAGCCGAATGCACATGCTTCATACTCAGCCATATTGTTAGTTACCCTGAACGTCAACCTCTTGGCCATAGGCAAAGTCTCTCCCCCAGGGGTTACTATTACAATACCGATTCCGGCTCATTTGCAGTTCACTGCTCCGTCAAAATACATCTTCCATCCTTGGACTGCTATAGCTTGGATTTCTTCGTCGGGGAATTCAAACTTGTACTGATCCCCTTCAACAGGTTGTAAGGCTAAGAATTCTGCCACGGCTCACCCTTTGATTACCTTTGAAGTGAGGTACTCGATGTCAAATTCAGTCAACAGTACTAACCATCTGCCCAGCTTTCCAACTAGTGAAGGCACCGAATGTAGATACTTCAAAGGATTCTCATTTGCGACTACTTGGATCTTGTAAGACTGGAAATAGTGGCGTAATTTCCTGGACACCCATACTACTGCTAGACAAATCTTCTCTACTTCTTGATAGCGGGCTTCGTACGGAAGCAGCTTCTTACTGAGGTATTAGATGGCGTGCTCTACTCCTATCTCATCGGCTTGTACCATCATCGCCCCCAGCGCTTCGGGTTCAATAGCCAAATAAAGCACCAAAGGTCTGCCCTGTTTCGGAGGTCTCAGGACGGGAGGTTTCACCAAATATTCCCTTATTCTGTCAAATGCTTCCTGACACTGTTCGTTCCATTTTACTGGCTGGTCTTTCCTCAACAGCTTGAAGATAGGTTCACACACTGACGTCAAGTTTGCAATGAACCGAGTGATATACTGGATTTTCCCAAGGAATGCTCTGACTTCTTTCTTTTTTTCTAACCCAACGGGTATCCATGATGGCTTTTAGACACAAGGGTAACATGATGCATGTATGCATGAGATGCATGAGATGCATGCGATGCATGTAATAGATAAAAAAAAGAAACTTTAAACTACTTGGCCCATTATCATTTTAAAGTATTTATCACACCATCGCGCGGTGCAAACTTGTCCCAGTTGAAAAGGCCCAACAGGTTTACACTTTACAATGATATGGCTAAATGACTTCAAATGATAAAAGGCCCATTCACAAAGTGGCCCACTGGCATTTTAGAAGCTTTTTGGCCCAACTGTCAAATGACACAAACTTGCCCCAGTTTAAATGGCCCAACAAGTCACATCTTTTGACAAAAGGTCCAACTGGATCCAAATGACGGCGGTCCAACACACAAACATAAAATAAATAACTAACCACCGGTTCTTTCAAGGCTAAGTTTCACAAGTGGGTTCACGGAGTGTGGACAAAGGCTCTCTTTGACGAAGGATTACCCACAACTAGGACTCCCCACTCAAGGGTTCAAGCGACCAAGTGAGTGCACCATTTTTTTATACCTTACGGTACGTGCCAACGAGTTACAGTGTGTGACTAACTGTCGAATGGATTTCCCGTTGTAGATTCCCCAGAGGGAAGGGTGGAGCGAGGCTCTCTTAAGTACCCAAGCCCCTTAGGCTCTTATCGCTTGGTGTCAGGAATAAACAACGAGTCCTCCAAACTAGTATGTCACAACGAGCTACAAGTAATGATTTATCTGGGTGTCTTCACAGCTTTTCCCCGAAGGGTAGTGAGTGAAGGAAGACACCCAACCATCACCTAGCTTCAACAAAGCCTTTGATTAACCCCCTCAACCCACTATAGAAATGGTCAACTAATGCACAAATTATACACATCACAAGACATGATTTCGGGCCGATTCTCTATATCCCCAGTGGAGTCGCCAGACTGTAGACAACAGAACCTGGGCGACGCTTTTCTAGGCTCGTGGCCTAGTTGGGAAGTATGAAATAACATGGAGTCGCCACCCGGTGTGAACCGGGACAAAGATTTAAGGCCGCACTCACCCCTCGCAAGGGAAGACCTCAAACCGTTGGGTTCGGAATGGTCCCTTACTTATGTCACTTGTGATGATATAATTGTGCAATGAACTAACCAAGTCTACTCAATAATCATGCTCAAGGGTACTTAGATCTAACATGCTTTCATCCAAATAATTTTCACGCAATGTAACACAACAAGCATATTGAACCATTGAATCACATGTATAAATCATTACCCAACGCATCATAAACTAAGAACATGCATAATGGACAACCTAAACATGCTTTAACAAATAAATAACAAACTAAATTAAACCATGCTTTAAATAATAAACATATAACCTAAAGACTATAACATGCTCAAATACAAATTTGGATGAGACGAGATACGTGTATCTTAAGTGGTATGTGGCATTGTATCCCGAGTGCAGACCATACTACCGTCCATTCGGAATCGGCTATGGAATTTACGTCCGGGTTTCCATCCGATATACCACAAAAGGGAACACATATCCCGCTCACCCAACAATCACATCATGCTTCAAACGACTCTCATGCCATTATATATCAAAATAAATAAAACAACAATAAAGAAGATAAGTAGAAAGGTGCCCTCAGGTCTAACCTCTTTTGTCGTCTAAGAAAAGGCGTTACACGTCCGTTGGAAGGGTGAATGATCCGCTACTCTTTTAGTTCACCAACTCCACATCTTTCCTCGCTGTTTTGCTGCTCGGGCTGCTGTTTTTCAAGTCCGTTTCGCTGCTGCTCGCTTCTACGTTTCAGGTCACTGTCTTGATGGTTTAGCGGACTGTTTTGGGTGATTTTGAAGGCTTAGGGAGGTGCGTTTGTGGGGATTTTTTAGGGAAACTTTATGGAGGTTTTTGGGATGGTTCTAGGTGATTTTAGGGCTGTTTTCTGGCTAAAGTCGCAGCCAAAACGGACCAGAACATAAGGTGAAGATGCGGCAGTTCAAGGTGCAGTGGGGGCGTTTTTGGGGACTGTTTTGGGGCTGCGAATGGGGCTGTGTTTGGAGAGTGTTTAGTGCGACTTTAGGGCTTTATTTGAGGCTTATTTTTGGTGTGTTTTAGGGCTGTGAATGGTGGCTAAAATTCGGCAATGGAGGGTAGTGAAAGGGGCTTAGGCGTGAAGGGTGTTGGTGAAGGATGAAAGATGCGGCAATGGAGGGTGCTTAGGTTTATGATTCGGCAATGGAGGCTTCAAGGAGGTTTTTGGAGGTGCAAGGAGGCTTGAGAAAGTGTTTGGGACGTCAAGGGAAGTATGTGTGCTAGGGTTGTGAATGGGGGTGAAGGCCTCTTTTTATAGGCAAAGGGTGATGGCTTTCCTATTAGATTAGGAAGGAATCTCCTAATTGATTTCTAATAAGGAATGCATCTCCTAATTAGGATTTGGGATTGGATTTGATTTGGTAGGGATTTGATTTGATTTCTTTTATTTAGGTAAGGATTTACAAGATTTAAACATGTGATAATATGCATGTACCTAAATAAATGGGCTTTGGGCGTGAATTACATCCTTTGGGCATGGATTTGGTTTGACTTGGTTTGACTTGGGTTGACTTGGGTATTTGGGCTTGGTTGGGTTAGGTATGTGGTCTATGGGAGTTTTGGGCCTAAGGTGAGCTTAGAAACGGAGGTATAACTAGCAACCGAAGCGGAAAACAAGGAGATTAAATCCATCGAAAATTCTATTTTCCAACTTTACCCTTCCAACGTCCGTTTCCCGCGACTTTCATGACTAAAGAAGTAGTTGCCTCCATACGAGACTCATCATTGGGCTAATGTGTAAAAATGCAATGCCTACAGTACGACCTGGTAAATCCATACACCCTAGTGACTACAATCAGTATCCATCCTTCCGAGCTCGTACTCCGGGTAAACCTGCAAAATAGAAAAACTGGGAGTATATGGGTTAGATCGTTTTAAACGACCTTTGAGTGGATAATTTAAAGACGAAAAACTGAAATACTTTATGAAACATTCATTTTACTGAAATCAAAATCATCTCAAAGAAATCTGATCTTTTTGAAAATTCTTTCTTATATGAAAACAGTTCTCTTTCTGGAAACTTTTCTTTCTGAAAAATTCTAAATTACTATCTATAAAACTGAATCCTCTGGAAAACTCTTTCATAAAACTTATCGTTTATGAAAAACCATATCTCTGAAAATCTCATCTCTAAAAATCTGTCTATGAAAGACTTGATGTATGAAGGCGTTATGTCTCGCCGTCCCCTCATACGTCTAACTAGTGGTCTTGGGGTGTTACGTCTCGCCATCCCCCAAGTCACTAAATTAGAGCCCAATATGTGGATCAATGCTATCATCTCGACTTTGAATCTAGAGTCTAGGGGCGTTACGTCTCGCCATCCCCCTAGCCCTGAAATCTAGGATCTAGGGGCGTTATGTATCGTCGTCCCCCTAGTCATGCTCTATATATGCAGATGCTCTGAATCCGTCAATTCCAGTAACCGTCAATTCCAATATATGTACCAAGTTACAATTGAGGTGAGTTTTTCCCCCATACCTCCAGAAAATCATCAAAATCATGCTTTAAAAATCATCACTTTCTAAAAAAATTATTTAGAGGAATGATAACCAAGCACAACCATCCCAATAACCTCCCAATTACACCAGAATTTTTAAAATTCTCAGAATTATACCCCATATGTCCCACCAACTAGGAAAACCCTGGAGGATACTTTGCATGCATTCATTGAGAAACAAAAAGCCATCAATAATCAAATTTTGCAAACATTGATTGATCTGAAAGATAATTTATCCAAAATCATATCTGCATTGACCATTAATGAGAAATGAAAGTTTCATGTACAACCACAACCAAATCCATAGAGTCATCAAAACTCTCACGAGGGTAGTTCTGGTAGTCAACACATAGACCAAGTTAAATCTGTTATTACTCTTTGCAGTGGTAAGTGTTGGGGTCGGTGCTCAGAGTGCCAATCCGGACCGTATTTATGTCTGATTCATGAATATAAACATCCAATTTTCCATAATATTACTTATTTATGGTTGCACCTCTTTTTTTTATATACGTATTCGATCTGATTACGATTAGATTGAGACTAAATGTTGTTTAGTGATATGTATATATTAGACAAATGCCCGATAATATATAATGCAGTACACAGTTACAACGGTAGTTTGTAATTGACATTGGGAAATGTCACTCCTAAATGTATATTTTTAAATATAGTTCCTGGTCAAGATTCACTAACACGGGTCGGTTAGTCAAATCCGGTTGAGACCAGTACATGTCGTATATCGAGACTTGGTCCGATGTTTATCCCAATGAACCATGAGTTTGGGGAGATTAGTATAGACGTGTAGGTGTTTATAGTGGATAAACACTGAACGACTCACCGAAGATTCTTAATGGATGGTACACCAACATCAATAAGAATCTTCTCGGGTTGAGTAGCATAGTGGTCATTCGACTTGAGATACCACTGTAGATGTATGAGACATCATCCACACTTAGATGGCAGTCACGTCACCGATCTATTTAGATCAGACCTCCGCCTGTTCGTTGGGTGTGGACCGATCCTCATGATATCTTGTGTGTGTCAAGATATGATCCGTCAGTTCTGTGTACAGAGCATAGGTAGTCCATATGTGATTAGCAATCAGTTAAATCTATGGCCATAGTATACTTCGGAATCAGTTCCGAATGTTATTTATAGATTGCTAATAGATACGTCGACGGGATAATACCTATAGAGATTTGACGTTTACATCTATATCTCTAGGATTATCCGGATACCTGTGACGGAGGGATTATACGTATGCAATGACCTCGACCTGTATGATTCAACTAGTTTATCTGTGGTCATCATAATTTACGGGTGGGTAAATTATGGACAGAAAATTGGATTTTGTACCTGAATCTAGAGAGTCTTTCTAATGAAATATACTCGTAGAGCACTAGGGCAACATTTATAAATAATACTGATTATTTATAAGTCGTTTAAAGGTTAAACGGAAAATACATGCGTTGGGACCTAATAGTCATTTCCTAATTTTTGTGTATTTGCATTTAATGTTAGATTTTATGAAATACACATTAATTAATTGTCAAATTGAGATATTTGATTTATATCATAAATATATATGTATTTGATATTTATTGTAAATTTAATACATATATTTAATATATTTGTATTTTAATAATTAAATAATCAATTAATTATTAAATGATTAATTTAATTAAAATATAAATGTATTAAAGTTATGATAATCATTGAGATGACATAAAGATGATATACTTGACTTTAAGAAATTCATTAATGAGTTAATGATTTCAAAAGCAAGTGGCCAAGTTGGCTTGATTGAAATAAAATGAAAAATATTAATATTTTCTCTTGTTGTTGAATTCGGCCAAGCTAGAAAATAGCAAAAGTGTTGGATATTTTCATTAAGCAAAATCTCATCCAAAAACTCCATTAAAAGGAAGACAAAGAAGCTTGAGAGAAAGAAAAGCAAAAACAAAGAAAAGCTTGGAATCTAGTAAGTATTTCCAACTTACCATTAGAGAGAAAAATGTTCCTCTTGTTGTGGGCTTCATCTTGTGATGTTCTTATGTTTTTCTATTCTTTATTCTTTGTATTTTTGGAGGATGGAAGTTTTGGATAAGGTTGAGCATGTATAAAGATCATAGAATGTAATAATGTGTTTATAAGCATTCTTTTGATGTTTTGAGAAACTTGTTGCCATTCTAGAGTTATTGACCCACTCTTAAATGACCTAGAATTGTTCTATAGTTATTTCATTGTGGTGAGGCTTTTTTTGTGTTTAAGAAACTTGATTGAAGTGTTGGATTTAATTAATTTTGTCTAATAAATTAAGTTTTTAGACCTTCTCCCACCTTCGGGCTTTTCATTTATGTTGTGTATTTGGATGTGTATATGATGCATGTAAAATACTCGTCGGGTTGACCCTGGTCTGGTCGGACCACGTCCGGTCGGACCTGGTCTGGTCGGATCTCGTCTGGTCGGCCATAGTCTGGTCGGACCTGGTCTGGTCGGATCTCGTCTGGTCGGCCCTAGTCTGGTCGGACCTGGTCTGGTCGGATCTCGTCTGGTCGGACCTCGTCTGGTCGGACCTCGTCTGGTCGGCCCTAGTTTGGTCGGACCTCTTATGGTCGTCTCTAGTCTGGTAGGACCTAGTTTGGTCAGATCATGACCCCATGTGGTCGGAATGACCTCATGTGGTTGGATCGTGACCTCATGTGGTCGGACCATGGCTTCATGTGCTCGGACCATGGGCCTTTTGTGGTCAGATTATTACTTCTTCTGATCGGATCATGAATGTGAGTAATGTTTTTGGGTTTAGGTGAAATCTGAATAGATTATTTATATTAGATATTGAATAATTTACTCGGTATTTTGAAAAAGTTTTTTTTTGAAATACGATTTCTGCCCCGACCCGCGTTTCCGCTGCGTTACCGATATTCCTCCATAAAATCCTAACAGTAAGGTCATCCAAAAACCTTCTTAAACCTCGTGAAGGTTTCCGCTTCAAAGGGTAAGTAAGGGGTTGATGAACCATTACCTATCGTTGATGATAACGATTTGTCATATGCACCTCCATTTCCTCAAGCATTGAAAACAAAGAAATTAAACCATTCCCTAGAGATATATGAAATATTCAAACAAGCGAAGGTCAATATTCCTTTTTTAAATGCCATCCAACAGATATCATCTTATGCCAATTTTTGAAGGCTCATTCATCGTTAAAAGAAGACATCAGGTAAGAAAGAAAGTTGTTCTAGCTGAACATGTAAGTTACATCCTTTAAACTAATAATGCATTGAAATACAAAGACCCTCATTGTCCAACTATTTCACGTATTATTAGAAATCATAAAATTGAACATGCATTGCTTGATTTTGGAGCTAGTGTCAATTTGCTTCCATTTTCGGTTTACCAACAACATAAAATTTGTGAGTTAAAACCAATTTCAACTACTTTTTTACTTGCCGATAGATCAGACAAGGTATCAAAAGGAATTGTGGAAGACTTGTTATTTCAAGTCGATAAATTAATATATCATGTGAATTTTATTGTCTTGAAAAAACAGCATGTAGCAGACAATTATAATCAAATTCCTGTAATACTTAATAACAACATTAGATAGAAGAGTGAAGTCTTGACGTAAAATAGTAGCAGACTCCATTTTCGGTTTACCTGTAAATAAATAGTATCAATAATTAATAACAACACTAGAAATTAAGTCCTCGTGGGATCGATAGTATACTACTTGAGCGATATGTGCGTTTGCGTTACTGGTGTGATTTCACTGATCAAGTTTTTGGCGCCGTTGCCGGGGACTTATTTTTCTTGAGTTATTAATTTTGAAGCTATATAATTTCCTTGTATCTAATTTTCTTATTTTTATCTGTAATTTTTATTTCTTTCTTTTATTTTTCAGATGGTTGAAATGGAACATTATTGGGCGATTGAGAGATTACGAGCTTTACTAGAAGAAGATACACCCCAAATCAGGGAGCAACAGTCCGGTTTTCTGATGCTTGTTGTCCAGCCCACCAATTATCACTGGATGTCAGAACCAAGCAATACTACATTTGCTCAACAGAACGCAATGGGGAGATGTGAAATATACGATGGTAACCACCCGAGCAATCAATGCATATACCTTTCAGGGTGACAGAATTATCAGAATCATTCAGAGTTCGAAGAACCATCATATTTCACTTAACCACGTTTTCCATCTTATCCACCATCCATCTACGATCTTCATCAAGAACCAGAACCATCAGATGAAGATCGGATGATTGACATGCTCAAAGATTGGCTCGAGGAACGGGAAGCTCAATTTGATGCACAATTTCATAGTCAAGCAGCATCCATACATAGGATGATAAATCAAATTAGACAATTAACAAACAACCTGAATTACATATCTCACGGAACAAATTCAAATGACATTGACGAAACCTTCGAGTACCAAGCATTTCACGATGACGCATTATCAGAGAAAAAGGCTGAACAATATCAAGAACCAGAGGTATCAATTCAGGAGCCCGAACCAGCAAAATCTCGATTTGATTTTATTATTCATCAAACTCTGATGAGGAACAAGAACCAGAGCCATTTGTACCAACTACAAATAAGGATGAAACTCTGTATCCTAAAAATGAAGATCTTGGAGCATGCATTGCACTGATGTTTGAAGAAGAGCTACCTGAGCAGTCATATCAACCACAGAGGATGAAGACCTAAAATTAGATACATCTTTCCATCCTCAAGTTGACACTTATGGAGCATGTATTTCACATATGACAGATGAAGAGCTGAATGCGAAAATTTTAAAATACATCTGTGATGAAAAGGTGGAGCAAGATGCAAAGCAAATGGAGGAGCAAATGTCTGACCATATTGAAGATCTCATACATTTAGGAGAAATATCACTGTTTTGGGGAGTACATATCAAAGACACCGCCCAGAAGATTGACAAAATGGAACTCTTATTCAAAGTCAAGCACCATACGAGACCTCTTGATTTTCTTTCCTTCTTTCCAGAAACCATAGGAGCGATAAAGTTTAAAAAGGTGGCATAAACACTGAATGAGACAAAATTCTTTTTGCCACTTTACCGTTGGAAGAGACCCTTCAAAAGAAATGCTCATAGGATTGTCTTTAAACGGACATCCAAAACCATGCTAAAACCTCCTTGACATATGGATTTCAGTCACGTCTCGCTGAAGATGAAAAATTTAATACTAGCAGGAAGCAACCCATGCAATTTATTGGAATTTATGTTTTCATATTTTGTTTATACATGTTGTAGAGTTTTTAATTTTGTGTGATATTTTCAGGGAAAAGCACAAACGGGACATTTAAGGCAAAGTAAGAAAATAGGAATGGTGTTTGGCAATCACAAATATGAGAGCTAATTCATTAGTGATGGCTGAGTAAGGAATGGATTCTTGATACACATCCTAATGGATTTATATACCAAACGAGTGGCGTATTGTGTACACAATTTTGTTGCCTTAATAATTGCTTTGATTTGCTTTGCTGTTGTAATTATCTTTATTTTCGCCGACAAGATCCAGACTTTTTGACCTTTCACGATTTATTTTATTATTTAAGCTAATAATCATCCATTGGAAGATACTAGTGCTATTATTACTCACCCTTTTCGGGTGCTATAAATTCAACTCATCATTACACTTTTGAAGGCATCCGAATTTGAGAAAGAAATACATAAAAAAATTGGAAGCTACTTCAAGAAGACGAGTTGTAAATATCTGTGTGTTTTATGGTACTAGTGCTGGGTCTAAACCATAATTTATTGCAGTAGCACAAGAATTGGGTAGAGTCATAGCTGAAAGTATATGCACATAGTATATGGCGGTGGCAATCTTAGACTAATGGGGTACGTTTCAAGGGCCGTACAGGAAAAAGGTAGTCAAGTTTTGGGAATCATCCCAAAACCTTTGGCAGAGGCGAATCTTATAGGACCATCAAACGGAGAGGAACTTATCGTGCCAGGTATGTCCGAACGACTTGTTGAAATGATCAATCGTGATGATGCTATTATTGCTTTACCAGGTGGCTTGGGTACGATGGATGAAATTTCTACAATGCTATCTTGGGCGAACTTGAACATACACCAGAAACCAATTGGACTATTTAACGCTGATGGATTTTATGATTTTCTTTGTGTGTTTCTTGATGATGCACGGAGAAATGGATTCGTGTCAAAACCTGTAAAAGAAATAATCTTCACTGCCAGAACTTTCCATGATTTAAATTGACCAAATCTTAGCCTTTGAACCACAAATTGACCATATTCTTTCCAAGATAAACTGGTCTGATAATGATCTTGGAAAGAAGCATCGGATAAATCTAGATCTTAACCTTTAATTTTCTTTTGAGATGTAGAATTTCAGCTAATCAGGTACTATCTTCTAAACCCTTCTTCTACTTTTAAAGTCATGGGGACAATGTCTCATTTAGGTTTGGGGGAGGGGAATAGTTGACTAGTATCTTATTTTTAGGTATGGTGGTTGTTTTTATTTGATTCTTAGTCAAAAATTTTCAGAAAATTCAAAAACAATTATAAAAAAAATTTATAAAAATTAAAAAATATTTTGTTTTAATTTGACTAACTATTGGTGAAATTGGTGTGAGATAGATGTGTAAGGAATTTTCACTCCTAAGACGTATCTCAAGATATTTTGTAACAAGTAAATTTTTGTTTATTTCCTTTTGAATTATTAAGCTGTGAATTCTCCATAATACTGACTAAAATGGATCTTCATTTGCTCAGTTGACAGGTATTATCAATATAAAATGGTAACATACGGACATGAGTTTTAATTGAAAAGTTTGTAATATTCAGTGCTCTAATTTAATTGGAGGAAACATCTAAAAAACGATGAAATAAATAAATAATAATAATAATAATAAAAATAATAATAAAACACATATGAGATTTGAGTAATTAAGTCCATAGGGGTGTTTTAACACCTAGTGCCCTAAAGCCAACTGGTTTGGGAGTCACTGACCCAAAGCTCGCTACATGGATTAAGTTGTTATAATATATATATATAATATATATAATATATAGATATATATATGAAATCCGAGTAATTAATTCTTTAAGGGTGTCTTAACACCTAGTGCCCTAAAGCCAACTGGTTTGGGAGTCACTGGCCCAAAGATCGCTACATGGATGGAAGATATTGTATATAAATTAAAAAAAATCTGAAAAAATATTTCATTGCTTAAAAAGATGTGAATTCTGATATAACTTTAGGACACAAATATTACTCTCTTTTCAACTACACTTATCAATATTGTGGGCACAATGACTGATTAATACTTTGTTGGTTGTGTATATGGAGAATGGTAAAAATAATCAGAGAATTTACTTATTTGGTAATTTAGAAAGAAAGAAAATAACTACTAACTTAAATAAGAAGTTTCACATGTTTAGTCACTAACTTGTTATTCTATTTTCTCTTGTCTTTTTGCTTTTGTGTGCATTAGATTGGCGTTTGTGGGTATCATTGCTGTAAGCCCTCACGAGACTACAACTCATCCACTAGGGACACCTAGGGGTTTAAAGGCTTGTTGCATATGCTAAATGCAACCGTGATCCCTACAAAAATGGATTAGTTTAATTATTATTTTAAAGATGTTTATGTTATTTTGTTGTTTTGCTCGAGGATTAGAAAATGTTAGGTTTGAGGGTGTGATAAATGGTAAATATATCACTATTTCCCACTCATTTGACCTAGTATTTTGTATAGTTTTTCTTGGGTTTTATGAATGTTTTGATGTGTTTTGTATTATTTTTGTAGATAAATAAGGTTTCAGGTTCCACTGGAAGCAATTCGAGAATTTGTTGGTTGGGGGCACTAGCGATCCTGCAAAACAAGAAGTAGATTGAGCGTGGAGAATCTACCCACCGGTGTGGTGGATGCCGTAGGCACTCCGACACCCAAGTCAGTGGTGGAAATATGCTGTAAGTGTCGTAGAAGGAGGAGCAAGGTCAGAGATTACCTTGATCCCTGTGAGCTGCCGTGAGGGCGGTAGGTAGGTGGTTCTAAGAGCTCTGGAGTGAATATTTTTAAGCTATGAGTAGTAGAGCTTGTGTGTCCCCCCTCTTAGATTTCTCCTCTAATATATACAAACTTGTGAAACGTGCGCACTTATTGCTTTTGATTGTTTGTCCGTTTGAAGGCTGGAAACGGTTGAATTATGTGGGGTATTTATGAGTCTGGGCGTTTCGTAGGCTGGCACATGATTGAGTATGGGATACGATTCAGATATGGTATCTTTACTGGGTATGGGTTTGCGTAATATCTTTGGGCCAGTATAGACTTATAAAATTGGGCCACCTTTGAGAGTCCGGGGTCCTTTAGATTGGAGGATATTGGGCCATCCCTTTGTGTGTGGGCTTTAGATGGTAACTTAGGGCCTGAATCTTATCTTGGGTACTGTTAGGGGAATTTGGGGTGTATTTAGTATTGGACCGAAGCGAAAAGTCAAAATTTCCCTTGTCCCAAATTTAGCCCGTACAGTTTGTCCCCTACTCTCTAAGTCAATTAGTCATTGGCTTTGAGAGTACTCATTGGTCGTGTCGTCTGAACTAAAATGGGAAAGTCTTTGTTGTCTGGACCAGGACGTGATTGAGCGTCTTCAATGTCATCTGGACAGTATGGCTAAAGTCTTGAATCTGACTCGACATGAGTTAGGGAAGATATCCCCAATCGATCGAATCAGACGTTGTTTCTGGACATATCCATACGAATGGTCTGAGGTCCAATGGAGCCTACATGTCTGGACTGAATATAGTCCAAGTCTTTTATTTGTTTAGTCATGTCCCAGTCGACATAACTGAGTGGTGTTCTTTGAAGAACTCCAATCGATTGGTCAGAGGACCAATAAAGCCTACATGTCTAGACTGAATGTAGTTCAAGTGTTCAACTCGCCCGATGATGGCATGGAGGTTATTCTACCGAATGGTGCGGTACATGGCCTTAGTGAGGTCACATGTCGTCTTGAATCAAATAGAGGTCCGGGTTGATATCCCGACTCAATTAATGAGCTTCTTGAGGAATGAGCATGTCGACTCGCTCACTTGGTACCGAACATGTACCAAATCGAATCTGCATATTGTCTGAACCATAAGAAGGTCAAGGTTTTATACTAGTCTCCACCACGAGCCAAATGAGGAGTGTTCCCGTCGACTGGACCTGATAAAGGCCGGGAAACCATTCACTCATTTGGTGGCGAATAGGGACCAAATCGAATCTACATGTCGGCTGGACATAGGAAGGCATTTTAACTGAACTTGGCTCCATCATGGACTAATTGGGGAGTGTTCCCATCGACTAGACCTGATGTAGGCCAGGAAATAATTCACCAAAGATTCTTAATAGATAGTACACCAACGTCAATAAGAATCTTCTTGGGTTGAGTAGCATAGTGGTCATTTGACTTGAGATACCACTGTAGATGTATGAGACATCCTCCACACTTAGATGACAGTTACGTCACCGATCTATTTAGATCAGAACTCCGCCTGTTTGTTGGGTGTGGACCGATCCTCAGGATATTCTCTGTGTGTCAAGATAGGATCCGTCAGTTCTGTGTACAAAGCATAGGTAGTCCATATCTGATTAGCAATCAGTTAAATCTATGGACATAGTATACTTCGGAAGTGAGTTCCGAATGTTATTTATAGATTGCTAATAGAAACGTCGACGATATAATACCTATAGAGATTTGACGTTTACATCTATATCTCCGGGATTATCCGGATACCTGTGACGGAGGGATTATACGTATGTAATGACCTCGACCTGTATGATTCAGCTAGATTATCCGTGGTCGTCATAATTTACGGGTGGGTAAATTATGGACACGAAATTGAATTTTGTGACGGATATACCTGAATCTAGAGAGTCTCACTAATGAAATATACTTGTAGAGCACTAGGGTAACTTTTATGAATAATGATGATTATTTATAAATCGTTTAAATGTTAAACGAAAAATACATGTGATGAGACCTAATTTTAATTTCTTAATTATTGTGTATTTGTACTTAATGATAGATTTTGTTAAATGCACATTAATTAAATGTCAAATTGTGATATTTGACATATATCATAAATATATATGTATTTGGATATTTAAAGTAAATATTATACATATATTTAAAATATTTGTATTTAAATAATTATTTAATTATTTAATTGTTAAATAATTAAATGAATTAAAAATATAAATATCATAAGTTTTGATATTTTAGGAGATGCCTTGAGTTGATTTTGTTGACCTGTTGAATTTTCATTAAAGTTGTAATGATCAAATTAACAAGTTGATAAAGTAAGCTTTAAATGAAACAAAAATATCTAGATATTAATCTTTTGCTTCCAATTTCGGCCAAGGGAAATTTTGGGGAGTATATATTGTTTTGTTTAATTTTCATTAGGTTAAGGGTTCATAAGTTACCAAATAAACATAATAGAGTTGAGAGAAAAATGCTTGGAGGCAAAAGAAGAAAGCTTGGAAAAATCTTATTTTTATAAGTTTTTCTTTAAAGTCTTCAACATAGAAAATATTTCTAACATACTTAGCTTCATCTTGTGTTGCTTTGATGTTGTATCTTTACTTACGTTTATGTTTTAATGGTGAACTTTGATGAAAGATTGATGCATGTAAGTGAGCTTGAAATGGTTTCAAAGCTTTACTTTTAATTTTTGGAAATTCAAGTTGCCATTCTAGAGTTGGTAAGCCACTCCTTGGTGACCTAGAATTGTTCTAGAGTTGTTTCAAAGTGGTGAGGCTAGATTGGTGAAGTATTGAATGGATTAAAGTGTTGGATTTTAATGATTTGGTGAAATTGGACAATTAGTTGAAATTGAATAATTAGGATTCATAACCCACTCCAAATTTAGGTATTTTCATTTATGTGATGTATTATGGAATGAATATGATGCATGTAAATTTTTGGGTTGATTGGATTTGATCTTGGCATGTTTTGAACAAAATGGACCAAAATACAATTACTTGAAAATTTGGGGTGCTCACGACAATTACTCAAAAATTGGGGATTTGTGTGGAATCTGATTTTTATGCATTAGATGTGTTGAAAAACATTTTAGAAATGATTTAGAATCATCCAAAATTATATTTGATAATTTTTGGGCTAAAATAATCAATTTACAAAGTTTTGGGGCAATTCGGTAATTACCAAGAAATTTAATCTCTTGTGTAATTTTTCAGAATTTGATAATTGTATAATTAAATAAGTAAGTTTATTTAATTGATTCGAAAAAAAGTTTGAAATCGAAAAATTTTGATTTTCCACTATTCCGCTGCGTTACCAGATTTCCGCCATAAAGCCCCATCATGTTCGACCGGTGGAATGCGCTGATTCCTTTCTTGACTTTTTGGATGACCTTCGGGTGGGGGGATGTCGCCCGTTTTGTTGTCTGGTGTCTCCATCAAGTTGGACTGGCGGTCCGGTCGATCGGGAGGATCTGTGAATCCTCTATGTCTCGATGTGGATGATATATGTTCCAATTGCCTTTGGAGGTCGCTGTTGGAACTCTTCATGACTGAATTCTCCTCTTCCAAAACCCGTAGACATTCCTGGAGGATGGAAAATTAGTTAGCTAGAAGATTCGAAGGCTCGCTGCTCGATGCCATTGTTATGTTTGCAAGTCCCGTAGATTGAAGAAAGGCTTGTTTGCTATGAATCGTTAGAGCCCCATGGTGGGGGCCAAATTGTAGACACTGGTCTACGACCGAGGTCCACAATTGAGAATTTGTTGGTTGGGGGCACTGGCGATCCTGCAAAACAAGAAGTAGAGTGAGCGTGGAGAATCTACCCACCGGTGTGGTGTATGCCGTAGCAACTCCGACGCCCAAGTCAGTGGTGGAAATATGTTGTAAGTGTCGTAGAAGGAGGACCAAGGTCAGAGTTTACCTTGATCCACGTGAGATGCCGTGAGGGCGGTAGGTAGGGGGTTCTGGGAGCTCTGGAGTGAATATTATTAAGTTATGAGTAGTAGAGCTTGTGTGTCCCCCCTCTTAGATTTCTCCTCTAATATATACACACATGTGAAACGTGCTCACTTATTGCTCTTGATTGTTTGTCCGTTTGAAGGCTGGAAACGGTTGAATTATGTGGGGTATTTATGAGTCTGGGCGTTTCGTGGGATGGCACATGATTGAGTCTGGGATACGGTTCAGATATGGTATCTTTACTGGGTATGGGTTTGCGTAATATCTTTGGGCCAATATAGACTTATAAAATAGGGCTACCTTTGAGAGTCTGTGGTCCTTTAGATTGGAGGATATTGGGCCCTCCCTTAGTGTGTGGGCTTGAGATGGTAACTTAGGGCCTGAATCTTATCTTGGGTACTGTTAGGGGAATTTGGGGTGTATTTAGTATTGGGCCGAAGCGAAAAGTCAAAATTTCCCTTGGCCCAAATTTATCCCGTACAATACGCCGTTTGCTAAAATGTGTCATTGCTAAAATGATTCATTTGCTAAAATGAGCCGATGCTAAAATACACCGACTGCTAACATGCACCTACCATGTGTCAACACCACATCAAATCCGCTAACATACGTCGGACACGTGTCATCATCATATGTTGCCGACAAAACCGCGTGCCACGTGTCATCATCCGATTGGACCTCATCAACCGCGTGCCACGTGTCATCCACGTGTCAGCCACGAGTCAGCCACGTCAGCCTTATACCGCGTCGACTTGCCACATGTCATCCACATCACCAGCCGCAAATCATCTTTTGCCACGTGTCAGTATTATATTGGACCGATGGATTTCCACGTGCCACCTCAGCAGACAACTGAGCAAGCCGCGTCTGTCGTGTTGCTAGCTCAGGCGTCGCGACGCGCTGGAGGGAAATTTCCCTATAAATTCAATTCGATTTCATGTTCAATTTTGAACTTTCCTTAAGGTTCTAATAAAGATATAAGGACTGTATCTTGTGTGTTTAAGTTTTGTAATTTAAATAATGTATTTTTATTTCCAGTAATAGTAGTAGTTTATTTTCTTTATCTTTCTTTTATGTTTTGTAGTTTATTTTTCGATGGGGGAAGGGTGAAGCTTTTATTATAGTTTAGATTAATCTCCCATAATTATAATATGGAAATTATAATCTAATAATATGGACTAAATTTGATACCGCCTTAATGGCTGGTTTTATTTATTTGACATAATGTGACACCGCCTATATTACCGGTCTTTATGTGACAGATTATTACCGCCTATATGGCTGGTTTATGGACAAATAATAACACTGCCTTTATGGTCGGTTGGACTTAATCGAAAATCTGACTTAATCAGGATACCGCATATATGGTCGGTTGGTAATATCACTGGTAATTTATATATTATAATAAGGGAGATTTCTAAATTAGAAATAGTAAAGGTGGATCCCCTAACCCCAATATTTTATTTTATTTTTATTCTAGGAAGTGATGAACACAATATTCATGAGTTTAATTATTGATTTTCTTTTTATATTGGGTAATACTTTAGGTTTGTTTATTGAATCTTAAGCTTAATACTTCTTGTTGCCTGATCACCAATAAGATTGATTTGGTAAACTTAAAATGGACTTGGAAAAGGGATTTTAGGTTTTAGCCTTAGATTCAATAGCTCACGATCTCACCTTAGGGCAGATGATCCTTATGTAGATTTCTTACAGGATAGGACTATACCTGTCGGGCGGGTAGCCATAATTAGAAATTGAACTTAATGAATTCAAATAACTTGGTTAACATAGGAATATGATTAATTTGGTTATTTTTGGGTGTTTGCATCTGACCATCGGAAGAGGCTTTTGCATATCTTCGTGTTCCAGGTTAGCAAACTGATTTATTACACATATATAAGAGAATCAATTCATCATTAGAATAATATTGTGTGGAATCACAACCCTAGTTATTTGTGTTTTTTGTTTATTTTATTTATTATTTTGTTTTGTGTATTTATCTATTTATTTATTTAGCAAATCCACATTCAACCAATCAATCAAGCAATCATTCTCTTCTCCCTTTAATTAAATACCTGTAAATAAATAGTATCAATAATTAATAATAACTGTAGAAATTAAGTCTGCATGTGATCGATATTTTTATATTACTTGAACGATACGTGCTATTGTGTTACGTGTGTGATTTCACCGATCAGTGTTCATCGATATAGTCATTACATACGGATTATCCCTTCCTGAGTATCTCGTAATTAGAATCGGGGCATAATATATGTTATACCCTTCTAATTATTTTTACCTAAAGTGCCATTAATTCTCTAATGAACGATTTATTAATAACCATTATGAATGTTAATCTTTCTATTCGTAATAGAAAGACTTGAGCGCTTTAACCGTTCAAGTACCAAATCAACCCTTAAGGAATATACTCATCTACTTCTCGCAAGAAGGAGTGAATTTCATATCTATATAAAACGTCTCCAGCTACACACCAAATTATGTCCCCAAAGTATGTAGCTATTGGTCGGGATTGCTACACAACCTCACATTTGTAAATCAAAGGACATAGCCTGCCTTGCAAGAGTTCGTAGTACACTCAGGATTAAGATCAATTCATTTATGACCATCGGGTAGATCTAAATGAATTTCTTTATTTAACGGAAATTAGAAAAAACTCATTTCTATCTAGATCCAGTCCTATATGATCACATCATACAATGTGCCTTCATTCTCATGTCCCCACATGGATGATCCTGGATCAAAGTCGCCATACAATTATAGAATGGACCGCAGCTATAGATAAACCACAAATAAAGTACATGTTTTGTTTGCTCTATATGGACTATTTTAAATTACTAACTTCAGACTTAAATCCTCATGTGTATGACACTCATACACTAAATCTAAAGGCACATGAGTAATCTAGGGTAAACATGATAATATACAATATGTGATATTAAACAAAAACTTCGATAAATGAATAATGCATCATTTTATTTCATAAAATATAATATTGTTTACATTACATGATGCTCTAGGGCATACACTACAAGAAAATGGACATTTAGCGTCGAAATTTTTTTCGACGCTAATGAACTCTTTAGCGTCGAATTTAAATTTTGACACTAAAAGGTAACCATTTAGCGTCAAACAACTATTTCGATTCTAAAGGTGCAACTTTAGCGTCTGACGCTCAAGGTTCTAACCGTTAGCGTCGAAATTCTATTTGGACGCTAAAAAGTCGATGCTAAAGGGTAAATTTAAATTTTTCGATTTTCCACCTTCTAAAATTTGAAATTTTCGCCTAGATTTTAATTTTTGACAATTTGCAACGAATTTTTCGACGTTAAAAGTCAACTATTTCCTCGCTACAGGGTAAAATTAAATTTTTCGAATTCTCTCCTTCTAAAATTTGAACTTTTCGCCTAATAAAATTTGATTTAAATTTTTTAACTTTTAGCGACGAATTTTCGACGCTAAAAGTCAAATATTTCGACGCTAAAAATCAAAATTTTGGCTGAATTAATTCCCGCTATTTGAGGACCTTTAGCGACGAAAGTCTATTTCGTCGCTAAAGGTTATTTTTTTCCTTAAGTGAAGATGAAGAATATGAAAGTGAAGATGGAAAAAATATATAGAAAATTTATATTTTATCATTTTGTTTATTATTTTAAGCTTTTTTGTTGTGATAAATTTTGTAATTTTATTTTCATATTAATAAAGATATCATTGTCATAATATTTTATAACAAGTTTGTAATTATGTTCTTATGTTTTTTAAAAATTTAATTACTTTTGTAATTAAATTAGTTTGAAATTAATTTATAATATCAATTTTGTTATAATTAGTTTTTAAAACTAATTATAACAAATTTTTTATTTTTATTTTCACTTTTAGCGTCGAAAACTTCATCGCTAAAAGTCAAAATTTGGTCGCAAAATATTTTCTGCGTCGAAATAAAATTTTTGACGTGAAATCTTGGTCAAGGTAGATATTTAGAGTCGAAAATGAATTTCGACGCAAAAAGTATTAATTTTTAGCGTCGAAAATGAATTTTGACGCTAAAGATAAGTACTTTTAGCGACAAATATTTTCGTCGCTAAAGACATAGTTTTAGCGTCGAAATCAGTTTTTGACGCTGAATACCTACCTCGACCAAGGTTTCGCGTCAAAAATTTTATTCGACGCTAAAGACCTTTAGCGATGAAATTTTTCGACGCTAAAGATCTATTTTCTTATAGTGATATATCCTAACACCCTACAATTGCTTTATTGATGGTTACTCAGGTTATTATCAAATTTTCATTGCTTTAAAAGATTGGAAAAAGACCACATTCACATGTCCCTTTGGAACATTTGTATTTAGGAAAATACCATTTGGACTTTGTAATGCACCGGTAACATTCCAACGATTCATGTTAAGTATATTTAGTGACATGGTTGAACATTATTTAGAGGTCCTTATGGATGATAAACTATTTTTGGGAACTCATTTGATAATTTCTTGAATAATTTGGAAAATATTTTGAAAAGATGTAAAGAAAAATGACTTGTGTTAAATTGAGAAAAATGCCATTTCATGACTGATTCAAGACTTATTTTGGGTCACGTTGTGTCATCTAAAGTATTGAGGTTGACAAAGAAAAAATAGAGGTGATCTCTAAATTGCCACCACAAAAAACAGTAAGGGAATTCTATTATTTCGTAGGACATGTAGGATTTTATAGGAGGTTCGTTAAAAACTTTACTACCATATCCAGATCATTGTATAACCTCCTATTAAAAGATGCAATATTTGAATAAACCAAAGAATGTCAAAAATCATTTGAAAATATTATCAGTCTTTTAACTTCTTCTCTTATCATGTAATCTCTTGATTGGTTTTTGCCTTTTAAGCTAATGTGTGATGTGAGTGATTACGCAATTGGCACTATATTAAGACAAAGAAAGGAAGGTAAGCCATATGTAATTTATTACGCAAATAGAACTTTAAACA
Organism: Zanthoxylum bungeanum; assembly: GCA_019454045.1. Classification (NCBI taxonomy): domain Eukaryota; kingdom Viridiplantae; phylum Streptophyta; class Magnoliopsida; order Sapindales; family Rutaceae; genus Zanthoxylum; species Zanthoxylum bungeanum. The sequence goes on along the minus strand of SKCR01035595.1, from coordinate 32,713 downwards.
GTGTACAAATGAATTACACTACCACAGAAAAAGAACTATTTGCTGTAATATTTGCATTGGACAAATTTTGATAATATTTTATTGGTTCATCAACCGTTGTTTATTCTGATCATGCTGTTGTTAAATATTTGATGTCTAAACAGGATGCAAAGCCAGGATTATTACGGTGGATTTTGTTACTTCAATAATTCAATCTCACAATCAAGGATAAGAAATTAGCAGAGAATGTAGTTGCAGATTATTTATCGAGTCTAACAAATGAGTCATCATTTGACACAACTCATATCAATGACTCTTTTCCTGATGATTTTTTTATTTTATGTATATACAATGCATTGGTATGCTAATATTGCCAATTTTCTTACAACAGGAAAAATACATCTAGACTGTAGCCATCAAGATAATAAGAAATTTTTGACCGAAGTCAAAAGATTCTACTAGGACAATCCATATCTGCTCAAGTATTGCCCTGATCATATTTTTCGATGATTCATACCGGACAATGAGATAAGTAGTGTTATTTAGTTTTGTCGTTCAGAAGCATGCAGATGTCACTTCTCGTCTAAAAAAAATCGCTATAAAAATCTTACAGTGTGGATTTTATTGGCCCACCTTATTTAACGATACACATGCTTTCTGCAAAACTTGTGAAAATTGTCAAAAGTATGGATCCATTTCTAAAAGAAACATGATGTCTTTAAATCACATTCTGGTCATCGAAATATTTGATTGTTGGGGAATAGATTTCATGGGTATATTTCCACCGTCATTTGGATTTTTATATATTTTGGTTACAGTTGATTACGTCTCAAAATGGGTTGAGGCGATTCATGGTCGAAACAATGATCACAAAACTGCGATTAAATTTTTAAAAGAAAGTATTTTAAGTCGATTTGGAATCTCTCGGACCATTATAAATGATGAAGGTAAACACTTTTGTAACAAGCCTTTTGAGTCTTTAATGAAAAAGTATGGAATTGTACATAAAATTTTTCACATCCTATCACCCTCAGACAAATGGTCAAGTTGAACAACAAATAGAGAAATCAAACAAACTTTGGAAAAAATGGTTAACCTGAATCGCAAAGATTGGTCTCTTCGACTGACTGATGCACTTTGGACATATCGAACAGCTTTCAAAACGTCTTTGGGAATGTCTCTCTATCGTCTAGTTTAAGAAAAACTTTGTCATTTGCCTGTAGAACTTGAGCATAAGTCGTATTGAGCTATTAAAGTATTCAACTTAAACTTGAAAATGTCAGTCATGAACGTAAACTGTAATTAAATGAACTTGAAGAGTTAATGAATGATTCATATGAGAATGCAAAAATTATTAAAGCGAAACTAAAGCCTTTCATGATAGTCGAATTGTATGGGTTTTAGGGGCTAAATCCGGTAACGCAGCGGAAACGGTGGAAAATCAAATTTTCCGATTTCAAAACTTTTTTCTCGGATTCATTAAAAAACATATTTATTTAATTACCCAATAATCAAATTATGAAATAAAATTCAATAAATCATATTCATGTGAATTTACCGAATTGCCCTTACACTTGGTATCTTGTTCATTTTAGTCCGAAATTGTTCAAATCAATTTTGGATGATTCTAAATCATTTCTAAGATGAACTTAACATGTCCTAAATGTCAAAACACCAAAGGCAACATAAATCCTCAATTTCTTCCATTTGGCCGTGAGCCTCACAAGGGTTCATTATTGTGCATTTTGCACTTCCATGCTTCAAGACACATCCAAATGAAATCCAATCAACATGAAACTTTATATGCAATATATACACATCCTTATACACGACATAAATGAAAATCCCCAAATTTGGACAAGGTCTTAAACCCTAATTTTTCAATTTCTTCAAATTGGACAAATTAGACCAAATTGGTTAAATCAATTTCTTTAATCATCATTCTTCCATCCAATTAAAGTCTCAACACAATGAAATAACTATAGATCAAATATAGGTCATTTAAGAGTGGGTCAAAAACTCTAGATTAGCAACAAAGTTTCCAAACCCATAAAAGAACACTTATAACTACACTAGTCACAAGCTTCCATCATCATACATGCTCAACACTTTCACCAAACTTCCATTCATCAAAAACACAAAGAATAAAGAAAAGAATAACATGAGAATATCACAAGATGTAGCCTAGATCTTAAGGAACATTTTCCCTTCTAATAGTAGGTTGAAGAAACTTACTAAATCTTAAGCTTTCTTTGATTTTCTCTTTGTTTTTCTTCTTCTTCCTCAAGCTTCTTTTGTTTCTTTTTAATGGAGTTTGTAAAGTGTATTAGGTTAATTTACCAAAATGAAATGAAAACAATTTATACTTGCCAAGAAATGGCCTTGGTCGAAAATGGTAAAGGCAAATACAACAAAATTAATTTCAATTTCATTTGGTTTTTATTTGATCAACTTGTTAAAATATCTAATAAACACTTTATAGATATTTTAATTAAGTCAACAAAGGCAAATTAGCCATTTAATCAAATATCTAAATCTTAAGATATTTATATTTTAATTAATTTAATCATTTAACAATTAAATAATTAATTAATTAATTAAATACAAATATATTAAATATATGTATTATATTTACATTAAATATATTAAAAACATATATACATTTATGATATTAGTCAAATATCTCAATTTGACTATTAATTAATGTGTATTTAAATTAATCAAGTATTAAATGTAAATAAAAAATAATTAAGGAAATGACTATTGGGTCCCTAAGCATGTATTTTTGCGTTTAACCTTTAAACGACTTTATAAATAATCATCATTATTTATAAGTGTTGCTCTAGTGCTCTACGAGTATATTTCATTATTGAGACTCTCTAGATTCAGGCATATCCGTCACGAAATCCAATTTCGTGTCCATAATTTATCCACCGTAAATTATGACGATCACGGATAAACTTGCTGAATCATACAGGTCGAGGTCATGGCAAATGTATAATTCCTCCGTCACAAGTATCCGGATATATCCCAGAGATATATATGTAAACGTCAAATCTCTATGGGGATTATCCAGTCGACTATTCTATTAACAATCTCAAAAAGAATGTTTAGAACTAGTTTCTAAACTGTACCACGGGCCCATGGTTTTATCTGATTGCTAATCATGTGGACTACCTATGCTCTGATACACAGAACTGACAGATCCTATCTTGACACACATAGGACACCCTGAGGATCTATCTACACCCAACGAACAGGCAGAGGTCTGATCTAAATAGATCGGTGACGTGACTGCCATCTAAGTGTAGAAGATGTCTCATGTGCCCACAATGGCATCTAAAGTCTAAGAATCACAAGTGCTACTCAACCTGAGAAGATTCTTATTGACGTTGGTGTACCATCCATTGAGAATCTTCGGTGAGTCGTTCAGTGTTTATCCGCTATAAACACCCACACGTCTATACCAGTCTCCAAGACTGATGGTTCATTGAGAAACCATTGGAATCATATATTCCAGTATACGACATGTACCGGTCTCAACGGGTTTACTATATTGACCAAGTAGTGTAAACCTTGACCAGGAACTGTCTGAGAATGACAACATCATGATACTACTCAATGTCAGTTGCAACGCTTTTGCAACAGTACCATGACTAATCATTCTAAGGTCATTACGTCTTTACCATATTAAAAGATACATTATATTATAGAAAATGCATATATTATTCATAATAATAAAGTTTTACAAAAGTATTCATAAAGAAATACAACCGGGGATTGAAGCTCTGAGCACCAACCCCAACAAAATCTCCCACTTGCTCTAGTGCCAATAACGATTGTATCTAATACCCATCGACTCCTCATTTTTATCAAACAACTTCAGAGGTAGGTATGGCCTCGTCAGTGGGTCTGCTACATTATTTTCACTCGGTACCTTGCACACGACAATATCCCCTCGCGACACAATCTCTCGAATGATGTGTGGTACTTGCGTTCCTCATGCTTCGACTTCTGATGCGCCCTCGGTTCCTTTGCTTGCGCAATGGCTCCAGTATTATCACAGTATAACAGAATCGCATTCTCAATACTTGGGAAAACTCCCAATTATGTGATAAAGTTCTTTATCCACACAGCCTCTTTTGCAGCTTCAGAAGCTGCAATATATTCCACCTCAGTGGTGGAATCTGCTGTCGATCCCTGTTTGGAACTCTTCCAACAAATTGCACCTCCGTTAAGGGTAAATACGAATCCAGATGTAGACATCTATCATCGGGATCCGATTGGAAATCAGAATCCGTATACCCGTTAACTTGCAGTTCGTTTCCTACATAAATTATTAATTTATCCTTAGTACCTTTAAGATACTTGAGGTTATGTTTAATGGCCATCCAATGGTCATTACCTGGATTAGACTGTTATCGACTAGTTACGCTAACAGCGAAACTGATATTAGGCCTCGTACATAACATGGCATATATTATGCTACCTAAACACGAAGCATAAGGTTGGTTAGACATTCTAACCTTCTCATCTTCTGTTTGTGGACTCATCTTCTTTGAAAGATGAATCCCATGTCTGAACGGTATGTTTGATGTCTTACAGTTACCAAAATTATACCGTTCCAAGATCTTATCTATGTACGTTGATTGGGACAACCCAATCAGCCTCCTTTGTCTATCTCTATAGAGTTTTATCCCTAAAACATAGGAAGCTTCTCCCAGGTCCTTCATGGAGAAATTCTTACAGGGGTACGCTTTTACGGCTTGTAACATACCTAAATCATTCCCAATGATTAGGATGTCATCAATATATAGGACTAAAAATACGACCATGCTCCCACTAGCCTTCTGATACACACAGGATTCTTCCGAATTCTTGAGAAAACCAGACGATCTAATAATCTCGTCGATCGAAGATTCCAACTTCGTGAAGCTTGCTTAAGTCCATAAATGGACTTCTTAAGCTTACATACCATTCCCGAGTTTTCCCTGGACGCAAAACCTTCTGGCTGTTCCATATAGATTTCTTCATCAAGAAATCCATTTAGAAAAGCTGCTTTGACATCCATTTGCCAAATCTCGTAGCCATGATACGCAGCTATAGAAAGCAAAATCTGAATAGACTTAAGCATTGCTACTGGTGAAAAAGTTTCATCGTAGTCGACGCCAGGTCACTGCGTGTAACCTTTTGCAACCAGTCGGGCCTTGTAAGTCTCAACCTTACCGTCAGGCCAGCGCTTCCTTTTGTAAACCCATTTACAACCAATGAGAACAATTCCTTCGGGAAGCGAAACCAAGTCCCAAACTTGATTCTCATGCATTGAGTCTATCTCGGATTTCATGGCACATTGCCATTTCACGGAGTCGATGTCCAACATCGATTCTCTATAGGTGAAAGGATCTGTCTCTTCAACTAAAAGAACATCCAGACTCTTTTCTTGTATCAAATACAAGCTTTCAGAGGTCTAGATACCCTTTCCGACCTACGGAGTGTGTGTGTTGAAGGTCTTTCATCTACTTGAACTTCAGGTTCCTCCGTTGGTTCGTTGTTTTCAGGTTGGACTTCATCAAGCTCAATCTGTCTATGATTACCACCTTCTGACAAAAATTCTACTTCTAGAAATTTTGCGAAGCGAGCTACGAACATATTTCGATGCTCGGTATCATAGAACAGATACCCCCTCGTATTCGAAGGATATCCGACAAACCTAAACTTTTTCCCTCGAGGCGAAAGCTTATCTTGCTGAGTCACCCTGACATAGGCAGGACAACCCCAAACCTTAATATAATTAAGATTTGGTCTCCTACCGAACCATATCTGATACGGAGTCGTAGGAACAACTTTTGAAGGAATCTTGTTCAAAAGATGTGCAGCTGTTAAAAGAGTAGCCCCATAAATAATAGGGCAAATCTGTGAAACTCAACATTGATCGGACCATATCCAATAAAGTCTGATTTCTCCTCTCAGACACTCCATTGTGTTGTGGAGTACCTGTAGGAGTATATTGAGCGAGAATCCCATTCTCCTTCATATAATCCATGAACTCACCACTCATATATTCGCTGCCTAGATCAGATCGAAGGCATTTAATATATTGACCAGTTTGTTTTCTATTCATTCGGAACTCTTTGAACTTTTCAAAGGTTTCCGATTTATGTCGCATCAAATAGACATAACCGTACCATGACAGATCGTTGGTAAAGGTAACGAAGTACGAATAACCACTGTGAGCAATCTAACTTAGTGGACCACATACATCAGAATGTACGAGTTCCAGTAAGTTAGTGGCGCGGTGTCCAACACCAGAAAATGGGGCTTTGGTCATCTTACCCTGAATACAGGATTCACAAGTTGGATAGGATTCAATGGTAAGATCTGGTATCAAACCATTCCTAACCAATTGGGTAAGGCGTTAACGCCTATATGACCAAGCCGCATATGCCAAAGTTCAGTATCATTAATTACAGGTAAACTACGTTTATTAACTCCAGTATTTAAAATATCTTTGAAGTTTGCAATGTATAATGACCATGCTGGTTTGGACAACAAAGGATCTGAATATTATTTCTATCATATAAATATAAGAACTGTTCTTAATATTAATACAAAAGCCTTCTGTATCCAATACAAAAAGTGATATAATATTAGCTACACATCCTGGTACAAAATGGCATTCATTTAACAAAAGTGTCCCATTCGGTAATGAGATCTCGCATACTCCCACTGCAACTGCATCCAAAGAGTCTCCACTCCCGAATCGCAACTGCATCTCTCCGGGCTTCAGCCTTCTACTTTCCTTCAGCACCTGCAACGAATTGCAAATGTGAATGGGACAAGCATAATCTAAAATCCAGCTGGATGTAACGGCTTCACAAGCCAAAGATAAATCAATAACTGGAAAAATAAATGTACCTGATGTAGATGCTCTATCTCTCCTCAGCTGGGCTATGTAATCAGGACAGTTCCTTTTCCAATGCCCGACTTTGCCGTAGTGGTGGCATTTGTCTTCAGAAGCCCTCTTGGGCTTAGCTATCTTTGCCTGTTGTTGAGGACCGAAACCTTCTTCTTCTTCCTTTCTTCTTCTTCCCTTTGACCATGTCTAGGAAGAAGAAGCAGAGAGAGAAGTAGGTCTCGGAGGGCGAGTCGGTACTCCCTTCTTGAGGTCCTCTTCCGCCGTGAGCAACATCCTATGTAGCTCTTGGTAGGTACAGACAGTCCCATTCATGTTGAAGTACATCACGAACTGGCGATATGAAGCTGGGAGTGAACCAATAATGACACTCCTACCGAGAATGTCATTCAAGATGAGATTATGTTGCCTCAATTGATCGATCAAATCGATCATCTGAAGAACATTTGGGCTAACATCTTGCCCCTCATCCAAACGCGCATGGAACAGTTCCATTGCGACTTTGTGAACAATCACTTGTTCTTGGTTCTCAAATGATTGTCTCAATCGCGTCATCATACTATACGAATCTAACATGCCATAGTATTGTTTCTTGAGTTTCGGAGACAGTGAACTAAGGATGTACGATTTAACCCTTAAATCATCATCCTTCCAAGTTTCATAAACTTGGCGTTCCTCCTCCGTGGCTTCCGCACCCACAGCAAGGGGCAACGGACCCTCAAGAACATATCCCAGCTTTTCAGAATCGAGGACAATCCTCAAATCCAATTCCCAGTCAGCGAAGTTCTCAGTGTCTTTAAGTTTGTTTGCATCAAGCATACGCGCAAACTGATTTATGGATGGTGCCGCCATCGCAAATCTATCATATGGATCACGAAAAACGGTTAGCAGAAATTAAGTAGTTTCTATAATATCAAAAGCATAAACTAGATCATGGATTTTTTAATCTAAAAATGCCCCTCCCACTAAATCATGCAATATTGTAATCCCCAAACAGAATGCAAAGATTTAATAATTAAATTAAATACAAATAGTGAAAAGTGGATCCCGTGAATATATTTCAGCTCACAGCAGATGCACGGTCTCGCTTACGTATATTCATCAGGTAGACAACTCTTTTGTCAATCATTCACTAATGACTCATGGGTTTCCGGTCTTGGTCGTTTCTCATTGTCGCTGCGAAGGCAGGCCCACAAGGAGACGTACCAAGGTTAAACTCGTCAATGATAAACTCTAGTTACTTACGTAATCCGGACAGCAGGGCACGTTCAGAATTCCGCTTTCGCTTGAATTTATCTAGTATCTAATATACATTCGGTATAAATAAATCTATATCGGCTACACCCTCACAGCAGAGGCACGGTCTCGGATGTAGTCACAGAGAAATATTCATAAACCGTATTGACAAGACGGACCACATAACATGCATCAAATACATAATTATATTAAAACCTTATTAATTATGGATTTTCCGCTAAGTGTCATACACCTTAAATCTAATCAAATTAGATTATAACAAGCATGTATAAAGTCAAGAAAACATGATTAAACATTGATTTAGTTAAGGCTAATCATTTTAGGGGGCCTAGAATCAGACTCGTTCTAATACCATTTTGTGGGGTTTTAGGGGCTAAATCCGGTAAAGCAGCGGAAACGGTGGAAAATCAAATTTTCCGATTTCAAAAATTTTTCTCGGATTCATTAAATAAACATATTTATTTAATTACCCAATAATCAAATTATGAAATAAAATTCAATAAATCATATTCATGTGAATTTACCGAATTGCCCTTACACTTGGTATCTTGTTCATTTTAGTCCGAAATTGTTCAAATCAATTTTGGATGATTCTAAATCATTTCTAAGATGAACTTAACATGTCCTAAATGTCAAAACACCAAAGGCAACATAAATCCTCAATTTCTTCATTTGGCCGTGAGCCTCACAAGGGTTCATTATTGTGCATTTTGCACTTCCATGCTTCAAGACACATCCAAATGAAATCCAATCAACATGAAACTTTATATGCATATATACACATCCTTATACACGACATAAATGAAAATCCCCAAATTTGGACAAGGTCTTAAACCCTAATTTTTCAATTTCTTCAAATTTGTTAAATCAATTTCTTTAATCATCATTCTTCCATCCAATTAAAGTCTCAACACAATGAAATAACTATAGATCAAATATAGGTCATTAAGAGTGGGTCAAAAACTCTAGATTAGCAACAAAGTTTCCAAAACCATAAAAGAACACTTATAACTACACTAGTCACAAGCTTCCATCATCATACATGCTCAACACTTTCACCAAACTTCCATTCATCAAAAACACAAAGAATAAAGAAAAGAATAACATGAGAATATCACAAGATGTAGCCTAGATCTTAAGGAACATTTTCCCTTCTAATAGTAGGTTGAAGAAACTTACTAAATCTTAAGCTTTCTTTGATTTTCTCTTTGTTTTTCTCTTCTTCCTCACAAGCTTCTTTTGTTTCTTTTAATGGAGTTTGTAAAGTGTATTAGGTTAATTTACCAAAATGAAATGAAAACAATTTATACTTGCCAAGAAATGGCCTTGGTCGAAAATGGTAAAGGCAAATACAACAAAATTAATTTCAATTTCATTTGGTTTTTAATTTGATCAACTTGTTAAAATATCTAATAAACACTTTATAGATATTTTAATTAAGTCAATAAAGGCAACTTAGCCATTTAATCAAATATCTAAATCTTAAGATATTTATATTTTAATTAATTTAATCATTTAATAATTAATTAATTAATTAATTAATTAAATACAAATATATTAAATACATATATACATTTATGATATTAGTCAAATATCTCAATTTGACTATTAATTAATGTGTATTTAAATTAATCAAGTATTAAATGTAAATACACAATAATTAAGGAAATGACTATTGGGTCCTTAAGCATGTATTTTTGCGTTTAACCTTTAAACGACTTTATAAATAATCAACATTATTTATAAGTGTTGCTCTAGTGCTCTACGAATATATTTCATTATTGAGACTCTCTAGATTCAGGCATACCCGTCACGAAATCCAATTTCGTGTCCATAATTTATCCACCCGTAAATTATGACGATCACGGATAAACTTGCTGAATCATACAGGTCGAGGTCATGGCAATCACGGATAACTTGCTGAATCATACAGGTCGAGGTCATGGCAAATGTATAATTCCTCCGTCACAAGTATCCGGATATATCCCAGAGATATAGAAGTAAACGTCAAATCTCTATGGGGATTATCCAGTCGACTATTCTATTAACAATCTCAAAAAGAATGTTTAGAACTAGTTTTCTAAACTGTACCACGGGCCCATGGTTTTATCTGATTGCTAATCATGTGGACTACCTATGCTCTGATACATAGAACTGACGGATCCTATCTTGAACACATAGGACACCCTGATGATCTATCTACACCCAACGAACAGGCAGAGGTATGATCTAAATAGATCGGTGACGTGACTGCCATCTAAGTGTAGAAGATGTCTCATGTGCCCACAATGGCATCTCAAGTCTAAGAATCACAAGTGCTACTCAACCCGAGAATATTCTTATTGACGTTGGTGTACCATCCATTAAGAATCTTCGGTGAGTCGTTCAGTGTTTATCCGCTATAAACACCCACACGTCTATACCAGTCTCCAAGACTGATGGTTTATTGAGAAACCATTGGAATCATATATTCCAGTATACGACATGTACCGGTCTCAACGGGTTTACTATACTGACCAAGTAGTGTAAACCTTGACCAGGAACTTTCTGAGAATGACAACGTCATGATACTACTCAATGTCAGTTGCGACGCTTTTTGCAACAGTACCATGACTAATCATTCTAAGGTCATTACGTCTTTACCATATTAAAAGATACATTATATTATAGAAACTGCATATATTATTCATAATAATAATGTTTTACATAAGTATTCATAAAGAAATACAACCGGAATTGGCGCTCTGAGCACCAACCCCAACACGAATTTCATGAAAAATATTTGAAATTGGTCAAAATGTTTTCCTTTATAATTCTCGTCTTCATTTATTTTTCCTGGAAAATTGAAATCCAAATGGAGTGGCCCATTTATTATAAAGCACGTTTACCCATATGGAGTTGTTGACATTGAGAATCCTATGGATAGTGATGTATTTAAATTTAATGGATTACATCTGAAAATATTTTTAGAGTGTTCAAATTTTCGAGAATATTTTTTCCTTTCAAACCCAGTGTACTGTGAATGATGTATTATAAGTTGTTATTTTCTTTTCTTTTCTTTTGTATTTGTCTCATTTCTATTTTTTCTTGAGTTTTGTAGCATTTTTTTCCTTTTTGTCAGAGTATTGCACCCCAGTTAAGCAGTGGATAACGGTACTCCGTGACCCTAAATCGGTTCTTTCAATTTTCAAAAATTACTGATACCCTAGAATCAAGACATGAAAAAAACTCTCGCAAAATGCCACAATCATTTTCATTATCTCCCCCAAAATTCTCTGATTAAAATTTACAAAGCACGTACCAAAAGAATAAGGCTTCTTATGATCAATGGTTTTCCAAGTGATATTCGTTGGGTAATTGAAGAAAGGGTTTACTTGGCAGGTGAGTTATCTTACTCCTTTATTTCTTACATGCCTGGTTTAAAAAAAAACACATATGCTAAAAAACGAAGAGCTAAATAATTAGGTGTTTGTTATAAATATGCATGTTGGACGTGCAACACTCGTTATCGTTCTTTAGGAATAGTGTCTAATAATCGCGAAGATAAAATTCAATCCATTAGAAATGACTTGAGTAAGGAGTTTTTGGATGATATATCATTGACTCTCGAGACGCATCCTAGTGGATATGTTCATCGAGTAATTCGCAATTTGCATACATAATTTCAAAAAGAAAGACAACAATACAATCTCGGGAATCTGACTTTAAAATACCATGTTTTCCAATTTGTAAGAAAATTGAATGGGAAACATATCCCCGACCCATAGAGGGTGTTCAAGTCGTTACTGGACATAAAACCAAAGAAAGATGTGAGCCACAATCACAACTACCAGTACATATTGTTTCAATTTATTACTTTGATTTCCTGTACTTTAAATTACTGTTTTGATTCACTTTAATTTACTGTTTTGATTTCATTTACTTTAATTTTGCCGACAATATCTAAACTTTTTGGCTTTCACGATCTATTTTACTGCTCATCTAATAATTATCATTTTCAGGTACTAGTGCTTTATTACTCACTCTTTTTTCGGATCTATAAATACAGCTCGTCATTTCTCTTTTCGATACATCCAAATAAGAGAAAGAAAAAAATTGAGAAAACTCCAGGACGACGAGTCACTAATATATGTGTATTTTTGTGGATCTAGCTCTGGTACTAAACCAGAATTTATTGAGGCTACAAAAGAATTGGGTAGAGTTATGGCAAAAAAAAATGCATTTAGTATATAACGGTGGCAATCTTGGATTGATGGGATGTGTTTCAAAGGCCGTGCAAGAAGGAGGCGGTCAATTTTAGGAATCATCCCAAAAACTTTGGCAGACAGATATCTCATTGAAAAATAAAATGGAGAATAATACATTGTCTCTAAGTTGTCTGAAAGACTCACTGAAATAATTAATCATGCTGACGTTTTTATTGCTTTACCATGTAGGCTGGGCACGTTGAAAGAAATATTCACAGTTGTGTCATGGGTAAATTTGAACATTCACCGAAACCCATTGGACTACTCAATGTAGATCATTTTTTCGATTTTCTTTTAGTATTTCTGGAAGATGCTAAAAATTTCGGGTTCATTTCAAAATCGGCAAAAAATATGATTCTTACTGCAGGAAAAATTGCTAAATTAATCGATCAATTGTTATCTTATGAACCAAGAATCGGCCCAATTCTTTCCAAGTTGTATTGGTCAGATAACGATCGGGGCAAGAAGCGTAGAATGGACTTGAATCTTAATATGTAACTTTTTTGGGATTAAATAGTAGTGTTATTGATTCAATTATTTTTTTCACACTAACCAGGTGATGTCTTCTAAACTCTACTTCTTCTTATTCAGACAATGGGGACAATGTCTCATTTGATTGGGGGAAAAGATAGTTGACTAAATAGTTTTCGTTTTTATGTTTTTTTTTGTTAAAAAAATATTTTCATTTTTGTGGTGTTGTTTTTTTTTGAAAAAATAATTCTGTTGTTTTTTTGCTGTTTTGTATGTAAAAAATTTATTTTGTGTTAATTTTATTTTGTGTTTTTATTTAAAAAAATTACACTCAAACCAACAATAAATTTTTGACTAATCAAATGGAATTGTTGTTAAGAGATGGATGTGTAAGGAGTTTTTCTCATGAGACGCATCTCAATGTATTTCGTAACAAGTTATTTTTGTTCATTTCTTTTTGAATTATTTAAATTTATGAATTCTCAATAATATTGATTAAATTGATCTTCATATGCTCATTTGACAGGTACTATCAACATACACAGTAACATATGATCATGGGTTGTAAGTGAAAATTTTGTAATATTCAATTCTCTAAGTTGTTAGAGGTAGCACCTAAAGGCAGTGAAATTTATGTTTTTACTTAGTAACCAGACATCTTGCCTTAGTAAGCAGTAATTGTTCGCGTAAAATGGTTGGGCTTGAGTTAGTTATAAAAAAATGATAATAATCAAGCTTTTACTTGATAACCGAACATCTTGCCTTAACAAGCAGTGATTGTTCACGTAAAACAGTAGAGATTGAATTATTTTAATTAAAAAAAGTGTGTGTGAATAAGTTCAATTCCGTAGCCTCTCTAACTCGACTAATTAAGTCTGTAGGGGTGTTTTAACACTTAGCGCCCTAAGGCCAACTGGTCTGGGAGTCACTGACCCAAAGCTCATTACATAGGTTAAAGAGAAAGCTTTAGGAAATCAAACAGTTCTTCTTTTTAACATATGAGATCTGAGCAATTAAGTCTGTATGGGTGTCTTAACATCTAGTGCCCTAAAGCCAACTGGTTTGGGAGTCACTGGCCCAAAGCTTATTACAAGGGTTAAAGATGTATTATTTAAAAAATATATGTATAAATAAACTGTCATTGTCAATTGGTGTGAATTCTGATATAACTTTAGGACAAATATATTACTCTCTTTTCAACAAGACCTGTGAATATTGTGGGCACAATGAATTGAATGATACTTTATTTTATATGTGTATGGACGAAGGGTAAAAAGTACAAGAGAATTTATTTATTTCATAATTTAGAAAGAAAGAAAATAATTACTAACTTAGGTAAGAATTTATCTTTTTAGTTTTTGCTTAAATTACTATAGACTAGTAATAAGCTGATTGGAGGTGTGATGAATACTAAAAAGTATACATTTAACAAAGAGAAAATAATCATTTTACACTTATAGTTTTATTAATCCCATTAATTTAGCATATTTAGGAAATAACAATTAAATTTATATTTTATATATTTTTATTATGTTTTTTTATTTATTGCGTAGGTAAAATACTGTTTTGGAAGCTTAACAGGAAAAATAAATATGAGATTTGAATTCCAAGACCCAGAAAACTCAAAAGAATGTGACAGCTATATTCAAATCGGACTTGAAAAACATTCACCGTGTTTAGATTGGCAACAAAAGAAGTTTATAATGTATTTAGCCACACATGTATTTATTATTATTATTATTATTATTATTATTATTATTATTATTATTATTATTATTATTATTATTATTATTATTATTATTATTATTATTATTATTATTATTATAAATAATATATTTTAGAGGTCCCACCAAAATTTTATATATATTAAATTATATATATTATTTTGGAGGTCCCACGATTATATATATATTATAATATAATAATATTTTATAATAAAATATAAAAAAATAATAATAAAAGAAGGGTCATCCACCTTTTCCACCGAAATGTGGATGACCCGATTTTGACAATTGCATTACTTTTTGCAATGCAATTGTCATTGGAGCTGGGATGGTGTTGAGCCCTCTACTATAAATAGAGGTGCTCAGTACCTTAGAAAATCAGCCCGGGTTCCATAATTTTTTCTCTGAAAATTTGTGGAGTTTCAACTCATGTGTGTTTTACTTTTCAAATTTTGTTGTAATTTATTTTTCTTTCAGTAATAAAATTACGTGTGTTTTTATTGAAAGTATGAGTAGTTAATTTCATCCTGCTGGGGTAAAGCGTGAAACTCTTAATATGAGAATATAGATTAATTTTACTTATATTATAATATATGAATTATAATCTAAAGAATATTATTTAATTTAAATCTGAATTAACTATTGACAAATTTTGTTACCGCATATATGACTGGCTTTATAGATTTTGCATAATTGAGTACCTATCTGGACTTGTTATAGACAAATGTTATCACTGCATTTATGGCTGGTTTTATATGTTTTGACATAATTAATTCCTTAAGTAAATTAACTGGGTAATAATGATAATTTATATATTATAAAAAATAAAAGTTATCTAAATTTGAAATATCAAGAGTGGATCATTTAGCCACATCATTTTATTTTATTGTTGCAGTCCAATTTAAAATTGCACATCACTTCAAATAATTCAGCCTTTTTTCACTTGAATTATTATTTTATTTTACTAAATCTATTCTCCGTGGATCGATCTCGGACTTACCGGGTTATACTTGGGAGTAAAAAACTACTTTGTGAGTGTGTCACCCATTGAATAGACAAAATTATTATATGTTGAACATGTTTGGAAAAAAAAAACTACATAATACATCTTTATATTGAAAAACTTGAGTTAAAAGAAAATAAGTTGAATTCCAATGAGTTGGAACATCTTATGAAAATGTTATCGATTTAACACCATTTAATTTATAAAACTTGGCCCATTCTCTCCTGACATTAGAATATGACCATATATAATTAAGTACAATCTTAATAGGATTAATGTGATGTTCTAAAAAAGTTAGATCATCTTGCACACATAAACTAAGGACATAGCATGTGCAACGAACATGAAAAAATCGACTCTCTAATTTGGTTGACATATTACTTTTAAATCTCTAATTGATGTAGTATTTGCAGATGCATTATCAAAACCAATTATAAAATTTTTACCTAATAAACTATATTCATTAAAAATTACTTTAATCATTCTATAAATATTTTGTGCAGTATGATGCTCATCAAAAACTATAAATATAATAAGTCATTTTTACATATTCTATGATGCATCAATCCAATGACAAGTCCACCCATATATGAGTTATTTGCCAATGGTCACTGAAAATATTAGAACAAATATAAAGACGAACTTTAATATATTTAAATATTTCATTTAAAATAATTTTATCATCTTTATATAATTTAAAAAATTATCATTTTGTTGTAATTCTAGGTATTTTACAGCCAGCGGGATTTAAAGCATTTCGAACATAATTAGTAAAAGTAATTTTTCACCAAAACTTAAAGAAAATTGTCCTATACAAATAAATTTAGCAAATTATTCTCTATTTTAATTGTTAGGGCAATTGTGGAACCCCTAGGGTCGGATCAGTATCCCGCGCAGTGGAAGTGGTTCTAACCCAAGGTTATCACAGATAGGTGTATTTTAAAATATTTTAATAAAAATTACGTTCCAATACGAGTCCGTAGGAAAAAAAAAAGGGACCAAATCGGAGTCCGGAAACTCCGAAAAGGAGAAAATGAAGTTTTAGTGTTCATCAGCTCTCGGTGTCGCGACGTGAAGGATTAGGAGTCGTGACACCCAAATCTACGAGAGCAATGTGTGAGAGCTCAACGTCCCGGAGTCGCGACGCACAAGGGTAAGAATCACGATGCCCGAATGTCTGATTCTCAGTGTTGCGACGCTGGAAGGCCAGTGTCGTGACGCTCCCCTGGGCAGTAAGCAATTTCAACCTTCAAATCAATCCTAAACACTTCCAATTTTCTCCTATCATTTCAATACACCTTAAAAAATCAATTTTAACATCAAAACCAACCACAACACATGTTATACAACTAACATACATGTATTCTAAATACATATATGTATTTGTTTGAATCAAACACATACCAATTTAGAATCCCACTATGAAATGTCTCATGAATAATTCTAGTTCACCTAAAGGTGGTCAAGTGATTCTAGAATGGTAGTCATAGCTCTAAGCTTTAATCTAGAGTTCCAAACTCTTATTAATTATTTCATGTCCAATATGAACATATTTGGCCTAATTACAAGCATATTGTGTTTATACTTTCAAAGCACCCTAACACAATTCATTAGCCTTATTCAATTTTAAGCTATGTAATCATGCATCCAATACATAATTCATCACTAATGAAAACTCACTAATGAAGAACATAGCTTAGGAGAAGATCAAACATTACCTAGTAAGCTTGATACAAAGATCCAATCTCTTTCTCATTTGTTGAAATGGTTGGAGAACTTCCGAGGCTAGCAAGCTTGACTCCAAGATCCAATCTTGATTCCAATGCTAGCAAACTTCACTCCAAGATCCAATCTTGATTTCTCCTGAATGAAATGTTGTAGAGAACTTCCAAAGCTTCTCAAAACACTTATCTAACTTAGGCCAATTTCTCCAAGAATTACTTGTATTTAGCTTTCACAAGCTTAATTAAAACATTGCTCAAACTTGTTATTTATAGCAAAACTTAGGTAATTTTTAATTAATAAAAATTATAATCAACTTTTATGTGGCCTTAATCTAATTTGTCCAAATATATATAATTAGGTGTGACTAATCACTATCGTCTACCACTTTGATTTAATCAAATTAAATCAAGACATAACTTAATTAATGGATAAGTTACATGTCTTCCACTTTGATTTAATACAATTAAATCAAACAAAAAACACTTATAATTACATATTTGGAATTACCAAAATATCTCAAATGGTAGAGATATTTATAAATTTACAATTAAACCTTTGTGTAATTATTGAATTAATCCAATTAGGTCAAAGTGAATAATCAATATTATCTGATAACACTTGATTATCTTAGTTGATAATTATAATATCGAATATTATCTTTTACCAAAATTAATCGGCTAACCCAGTGCTTAACGAGTACACTTCATATTCGGATTCTCTCAGTTCGGACAAGTTCGTCATATAAGCCTAGCTAATATGTACGCAATTCGGCCACCTCCGAATTCGCAAAGAACACGAACGATCTTTCTGAACTATACAAGTCAAGGTCATCATATATGTTTATCAATCCATCTGTCGTAGGCTATCCGAGTTGTGCTTAGGAAACGTAGAATGCACCGTCAAGTTTCCGAGGTGCACATCTCATGTCGACATATCCATGATTCTTTACAACTAATCAGAAATCATTTCTGATATATGCGATCCATCGTAGGTGATCGACTTTGGCCAAAATTTTAAGAATTGTGACTTACTTACATGGATATGTAAACCTCTTATGGTACACATACGAGCCGACATATCCTATATTGATTCGTACTTGATTAACGAGTGCATCGGTCCACACCTAACGAACATCTGGAGGCTTGACTATGAAAGGTTTCTGACATACATGGCATCAAAGTGTGGAGGATCTCACACAAAATCAATGATATCCTATAGTCAAATGATTACATAAGCTACTCGATTCGAGGAGATTCCTATTGACGGTGGTGTGTACTTCCAATTATTAGGAATCATATGTGAGTCATTCAATATTCAGTCCAACCAATACCCACAAGTCTATACGAGTTTCTAAAGCTCAAGGTACATCAGATTAAACCATTGGAACTCCAATTCCAATATACGACATGCGTTAGTCGTCTAGGTTATAGGAATTCGACTGTATTTCAAAACCAACGACTAGGAATATTTACTTTAAGAATATTTTATAATAGTATTAATATCCCAATGTCGGATCACCTAGTGTCCAGTATTACTACAAGACTATTCTAAGGTCAATGTCATTCTTAGCATATTTATACATCAATCTAATATGCATAATGACAATACCATTAATAAGGTATGAAATGAAAATGTAGTTATTTTATTAATAAATAATAAAATGTACAATACATTATTCGTGCCTCTGACATCATCTCATGTCATCTGCCATCATTGTAGCCATAACTCTTATCAACCACCTTCCACCTGATGAATCAAATTAGCCTATTCCTCTGCCACTACACCGGCCTATGGCAGCTTTGCTCTACCATTATTCTGCCATTGTACCAGCCTATGACGGGTGATAGGGGCTACTTCCAATGAGAACTTTTGCTTTCTTATAGTCATCATTAGCCCACTAGAAGCATATCTTTTCACTTAAGGCATACATCACACAACCTCAGTACTGGTCGGCCTGTGATCCCATTTTTGTTTATCGGGTCGGCATATCGAGGCGGATGATACTGATCAAAGTTCTACCCACTCTTCCAACCTGGTCGGGTTGACACACAATGTCCCTCTCGGGTCGGACTTAACAAACTCTTAGAAAATCCCAAATCAACACCCTTCATGTGGTCGAGTTGGTATCCCAACTTGCTTCATCCTTCATCATGCTCCCGTTCTCGGGAGAACTCATCTGTACCACTAGGTCAGGTTTCTCTGTCAAAACTTCATCTCCTTCTATGCTCTTTGGCCTTCGTCATCTACTTTTAGCTAAGTACAGTTTCAATCCTACCCCTCTTCGATACTTGAACATTCCTTTGGGTAAAAAAAACCACCATCAACAGCAGTCTTTGATGGATTTTTTTTTTAAAAAAAAAAAATAATGAGACTTAAATCTATGGGGTTCGAAATCACTTCTGCGCCACTTGCAGATAGTGATAGATGATATATCCAATAACGTTAACAATTTTTAGGAGCGATTATGTTAATTTAATATTTCTACAATAGCTCTTAAAGTTTAATTGTCATAATAATTAATATCCTCCATAAAAGGCACTTCTCAGTTGACTCTTGTACAAAAAGCTAAATTTCACGGCCAACCAACACTCCACTTAAGCCTGAATTAGTATAAGTTTTATCAACATGCTTTAGCTTTCATTAGCTTAATTAATGCCATTTTCTAAACCTTTGATTGATATGTCTGGTTATTGATTAAGCATGACTCCAACTAATGACTCTCATTCACCTGATATGATTTGGTTTTTCCTCATCTGCTATATCTAATGGTTCTCATAATACTACTTAGTGCTCATATTTTAACTTTAGGTGTTTATATTTTGTATGCTTTGGAGATGTTATTTGAAACTTTTGAAAGCGAAAAAGAAAGGCTTTACAAATATTAAATCTCAACTAAGCAGTCAACATGAGAAAGAAATCACAAAACCCAAATCGTTATTTTGACTTTTGTAGGCCTATGTTGCCTTGATTATATGTTGAATGCATGGCTCCATGTTAACCCTTCGTGCTTCTCCAAAGGGTGCTTAATCTTTGATTTATTATTGTTGCAGAATTAACCGATGTTTATTCTTCAGAAATCATCATTTTTCTTCTTCATAAAAAATAAGTTCACGACTCGTCACCCTTTCACCCATCCACATAAGTGAGAATGAGAATAATTTGCATTTTGAATCATCGGATGGTAATCTAATAGGTTATCGGAATTGCATGAATTACATTAGTCAAGTAATACAGAAATGGCATGCCCTAAAACTCACCAAAAGTCTTCCAAATTGCTTTGCTTTGCTTTGTTATTATATCAACATGGTGACAACATATTCTCGGTCAATGATCATCATTTTCAGAAGCAATATGATTCATTAGAGACTGAGATGAACAGTAACATATTATTATTATTTAAAAAAAAGGGGGGGTCAAAGATTGTTACTTGAAAGTAAAGCCAAAAGATGCAATCATATAGCTCCAAATTCATTGAGCATCATGCTGCCACGTTAATGTTGGCCACACCCACACCCACGCGTGAACAGTGATCGAGTTCCCTCTGTTTCCACAATCATTATGGGATTGCAGATTTCTATTATTAAAGGCCTGCTCTTTCTAATTGTTCATACATCACATTAAGATTACTCAAAACCAAGAATAATAATAAGTGTGTTCAAGTGATTTTGAGATTCATAAATAAAAAAGATGTGCCTTTTGCTTTTCTGATTATACTTTTATGAAAGCAACTTCAAATTAATCATTTGAAAATCAGAATTTGGAAAAATCAGCACCGACCCAGTATTTATGTTAAAGACTTGATATATTTTTTTGGAAGTTTTACTCGCAATTTAGACAACAACAATAATACGGCCAAAATTAAATCTCAAATAATAATCCACCAAAACTTGATATATTTTTCTGGGAAAGTGACTTTGGCAGCAGACAGATTAGCCTCTCAAGTTGTAGCAACTAGCCAGCATCACGGCCAATACGGATTTAATTTTTTAATTCATTAAAAAGGTAGCACATGGAAAGTATCTGTGTATAATACCCTGGTCATCTATCTCCATTCTATGCATGAAAAGTTACAAGAAGACCTTCTGTTGCTGAATATTTGGGTCCAAAATATTGTAGTTGTTACTTTTCCCCCATCAAAGATTCAAGATTTATATATATATATATATATATATATTTCAAAATGATTGTAGGTTTTAGAGTTAGAAATCGGTTGCGACAGGTAGGGATTTACCATCTCGGATCCATCTAATTATGGATTTGAGGTAAAACCGTCCAGAATCATATGTTTGATTTTTGAATCAATATTATTTTTCATCTGGAATTCCGGATCAAAATTTTTAACCGCAATGAAAAATTATCTCGAATTTCATGTCAAATAATACGAAATCTCAATCTTAGTAAGAATTCAAAAAAAAATTGTGGGTTTATATGAAAAAAGTTTAAGATATTTTTTTGAGTAGTGATATATGTACTCCCGAAAAACATAATGAGTACATAAAATTAGTTATAAGTCAATCAAATGTCTAATAATAAAGGTTAATTTATTTAATATAAATTTTAATTTTAATTTTAAATAATAGTTTCATTGTAATTATGTACTGAAAAAGTACTATTTTGATACATATATAATTGTTGATTTTTTTCCAAGTTATTTTATTTGTAAGAGGTGGAATAGATTAATCCAGTTGAAACGTAATTTTAATTATATCTTGATAAGAACCTAATTTTCTCTTCATTCATTTGAGCGATTTTTGAATCTAATACACCGTTTGATAGAAAGTATTAATTGAGAGTATAAATTAGTTATAAGTTTTACGGTGAGAATATAAACTAACTTATAAACTCATCAAACTTTACACCAAAACGATGCATTAATCTCTAACTTTTCAAAAATAAAATAAAAATTATCAGCTCAATTAGCTATGTACGTGTAGTTAAATTTCCTCTCCACTTGTACAAATAAAATTTCACCCGCATCTTTTGTGCTATCCAAATTTACAACCTAATTGACGACTTCACTTCAGAAATAAAAATGCATTATTATATAAAACTCAAATGAAGTTTCTTGTAACAAATATCGAACACAGTTGATTCTTATATTTCGTTGTATTTTTTTTTTTTTTAAATAAGGTTTGCATTCAATAAGTGGCAAAGCCGCGTAAAATTTTATTCCGATAACAAGTGATATATATTCTAAATTTTAGTGAATGACAAATCAAAATTATTTAATAAACAAATCAATTTTTTCATTAATTTATAGATAATATTATAATAAAATTTCGAATTGAACAGAAATGACTGTGGTTTAATGTATGTGGTTCCGCCAGTACATCCAATTATGTACTTACACGTCAGGACCCTTTATCTGCACCAAGCAGTTGGAGGAGAGTGATACTACCTTCTGTGTAACCCTATATTGTCCTCTAAAATTCTTTGCTTCGGCAATCTGATATTAATCTTAATTTCTTAAGTGCATTTTCCTATATTGTCCTCCACGTTTTCAAGTTTTTAAAATATAAATATATTTTAACGGGAATAGATTTGTGATTTCTTATGGATAGACGTTTGGACAATACCCCAATATATTTATCTAATTTCCCAAAAAAATCAGATATAAATAAAGTGTAGGCACGATTTTAATTTAAGATGGCTAATTTTTTCATCTAATATTAGTGGATTAAAATATTTCATTAATATATATATAAAAAAAATATAGGATCAATACTGAATTTAAATATGAGCATCACACTCTTATTGCAACTAAGAGATATAATATATTACACTTCAAATAATAAATTACATCCCCACACAGGCACTCACAACAAGTCTGTAAAGTCTTGTCATATGTGTAATTTTATCACTTGTAAAATCTCAATATCAATATGTGAATAGAAACTTATGAGTCGGATTTAATATATTCAATCAATGAATATATAACATGTGTTAATTAATAATTTTTTTTATTGATTTCCAAAACAAATTATTTAATGCACATGTTAATATGGGATATGTTTGATGCGGGTGCTTGTTAGTTCAACATGGTAAATATTTTTGGGATAGTGCTAGAAGTATAGAGTTTGAATCCATTCAGTGTTAGAGAAGGGCTTGATTTATTTATTTAACACTTGGAAAATGTGGCATGCCCAATGTGGAGTACATTTTCCCTTCTTAAACAAGATATATGATTGGATACATAATGCAGTTGCTGGCATTTATGAGAATAATTAATGATCTATTTATGGTTTAACTATATCTATAGTGGAATCGCCATAATATTAATTCTATGGGGTAAATTTTGATTTTCACAAATGATAAATATTTTTCACTCTAAAATAGGTAAATCAAAACTATATTCTTAACAAATTAATCTATTCATTAAGTTGTAGGATATATTTAATACATTTTCAGAATAAACAAGGGCAACTACGGGTTTTTTTTTTCAATTTTACACATCAAATCGCGTGGGTTGGCGGTTTGAGAAATTAGAAACCGAAACCGCAAATTTAATAAGGAAAATCACGGAGGTTCGGGTTGGCGGTTCAACAGTTTGGGTGGTTCGAATTGGCAGTTTCGATCAGAAATTTTTTAAAGAAAATTTTATGTGTTTTCACATAATAATTGAAGAGAAAAAAATATCTAATTTTCATTTACACAATGTATATTGACATATGATCATTGAATGTCTTAAATTTCATAGCTAAAAAGAAGAAAAGAATATACTAATGTCTAATTTGAACGCGGATCGGCGATTTAAATGGTTCATGTCAAAATTTATGGTTTGGGCAGTTCGAGTCGCGGTTGTGTCAAAATTAAAATCATTGGTTTGAGTCGCGAGATTCGGTTCAGATCAGGTTGCGGTTTGAACCGAAATCATGAACACCCCTAGTCCCCACTCGTCACATTAGTGGTTTCACCACCGGGTATTTGGTAGTTATGGCTTTTAAAGTATAGTAAGATGTTTGATAAACATTTGCAGTCAAGAAGCTTAACCAGGGCCTTTATTTTACTAAATGTTTGCTTAGAATACTTCTGTAATTGTAAAGCGTAATGAAAATATTGTAGTATTTATGTTGATTATGAATACTGAACTTTATTATTAATTTGTTTTTCTTATCTAAATTATTTCCCGAAAAGTGGGGTCTTTTGTATTTGGTATACATATGCCTTAGATTTATCCATGATTAGAACAGCTCAAATGAGAATGATGATCAATAATAGTAGCTAATGGTCTCAATCATAAATCTTTTTGGTTAAATAATATACCATTTGTTGTCAGTTTTGGAAAAATATACACGACATCTCTTCTGTCACTTACAACATTAAAAAAAAAAAAAAATCCATGCATAATTTATAAATTTTATGCCATTGCAACCATCCAAGTCTCTTAATTTATTTATTCGTTCGATTTGATTCGCTTTAAAGTGAATATGAGTTTGAAAAAATGGAGTCGTTTAATAAATGGGTCAATTCGAATTTAAGCCCATTGATTGGTTTAGAATTCGTTTTATTATTTTATTTTACTAGTTATTGTTATTTTTAATTAAAATTCGAGAAATTATGGCTAATTACTTAGAAAAAAATAATATTGATTACATATTTCATATGTGTATATTTATGAAGAATTAATGTAAATAAATTATGGTATATTATGTTATTGAATAATATAATGACTAAACAAATATATTCGTATTCGATTCGTTTAATAAACGAAACAAATACGAATCATAATATTATAATTCGTTTAATAAACGAAACGAATACGAAAGAATAGATGTGAGAAACAACCATATTTTTTTAATTATGATCCAATATCGAGTTGAGTTGAGTTGAATTGAATTGAATTAGAAATGTTGAACACTAAATGGGACTCACAAAAAATCTATATTATATAAAACATTTAACTCACTAGATCTTGGATCATTTTTGCATGGTTAAAAACAAAAAGAGAAGTAAGATTAAGAGGGTGATTTGAAGTCAAAAGGTAATCAGGTTGTTTGTTGCACAAAGAACAAAATAATGTTCAAAAGAGATGATGTAATGCGAGTACTTGAGTTTCCTGCAAAAGAAATGATTCCAACTGTTGACTGTTGTCTGGTTATTACCATTTCCTGCAATTCCAGTGCAGTAGGTCATCAATTATCACTGTTTTGACTTTGACTGCATGCTGTTTTGTGCATACCCAAAAACAAAAACAAAAACAAAAAAAAATGATATATCCACGTAAGTTTACCTAAAAAAATAATACTAAAATATATATTAAATTATTAATTAAATATTATTTGTCTTTTTCTAATTTTTGTATTAATTTTTATAGACTCTTTGTACATTATTTTAAATTGAATTGGTGTTTAAATGGATGATTTAAAGATTTAATTGATCATTTGTTCTGATATTATAAATAATTTTATGTAAATAAAAATTATAAAAAATGTTTATACTCGTTTGTAAATTTTTTAAGATAAAAATGGCTCGATCAATTTGTCGGTTTTGATTAATTTTCCGATTTTATATATTCAATTGAAGGGAATTCATTTGACCGATTCAACCTTCGGATCCAATCTAAATATCAAAACTCTCGTAAAGTGGGCCATTCCACCTTCCAAATCTCTTTGTTTTTATTTGAAGTGATGAAGTGGCGGGGGGCACAGTGAGATAAATAGAAATATGAGGCAAGGAGGGTAGACCCGGCCGGCGGTTCGGTTCCGGTTCGGAATCGAACCGAACCGGCCGGTTTCCGGTTCCACACTTAAGTGGAACCGGAACCTTGAACCGAACTGGAACCGACCCGGTCGGTTCCGATTCCAAACCTTTTTTTTTTTTTAATTTTGAAAATTAATTAGAATAAATGAGATTAATTTTATAAATAAAAAAAATTATTACATTGAAGAGCTTAAGCTTAAATTTTTAAAAATTTAAGTTGCCTACGTATCCTCCAATAGTGAGAGGAATCAAAGCTCACATAGTTCCATTACAATTTTAAGACATATCCCCTTTGTAAATTACAATTTTACAATTATCAATCATCATTATCAGTTGATCCTTCGGCTCCGGTTCCGCTTGCACTTGTTGTTGCGCTTGCAGATGCATTATCGAACAAATCTTCAAAATCATCGGGGGCATCTTCTTGTTGTCTCAGATCAGCTCGAGTCAAATCATCCACACAAGTTGTTGCTTCTAGAGTGCTTGGATGTAATGAAGATCGCATAGCTTCCAATATATTACCTCCCAAGCTGAAGGCTTGCTCAACCGCAACGGTGGAAATATGTGCTGCCAATATCTCTTTAGCAATAATTGATAAAACATTATATATATTTTGATGCCGGTTCCACCATTCAAGGATTTTAAAATTTTTACTGCATAAACTTTCATTAGAAAACTCAAAATTTGTAGATAAATAATTATCTAATTCAGGGTTATTAGTTGTCGTATCTCTAGCTTTTTTATTTCGTTGTAATAACCAACGATCCCCTACGATAAGTCTTGTTTGAATTACCGGTTCGCTACTACTAGATTCACCTAATGTTCCTAAGTTATATCTTACAATATAATCATTAAATAAAATAATTAAATCATTTCTTAATTTCGTCATTAATCTTGTAATATCAATTTCATCTAATATTCCTAAATAACCATAATAAGCTTGTAAAGCACCATTCAAACCTTCTAATTTAAATCTAGGATAAAAAAACAGCAGCAATAAGATAAAGTAAATGAATTTCTCTAAAATAATTTAACCATTTTACCTTCATAGCAGTAATGGCTTCGAACAAAACAATATCATTAGGATCGCTACTGTCAACATGCTCATCGAGAGTGCCAACAATATTCAAACTCTCAAGAAGAAATAAATGTGCTGTAGGATAATAAACACCGCTAAAAACTAAAGTAACATCATTAAAAACTCTTAAAATATCTAAAAAAAATCACAAATATCTCATTGACTAGGATAAAGTGTGATATTTTGAACATGTTGAGAAAAAAAACTATATAATGCATCCTTGTATTGAAATGCTTGACATAAAAGAAAATAAGTTGAATTTCAACGTGTTGGAACATCTCTTGAAAATTTAATCGGTTTAATACCATTTATTTTACAAAACTTCGTCAATTCTCTCCTAACTTGAGAATATGACCAAATACAGTTAAGTGTCGTTTTAATTGGATCAAGGAAAGGTGATAATAATTTTAGACTTTCTTGCACACATAAGTTAAAGACATGACATGTACAATGAATATGAAAGAACCGACCCCCTAAATTTGGTTGACATATTTCTTTTAAATCATTGATGGATGCAGTATTTGCAGATGCATTATCAAATCCAATTGTTAAAATTTTTTCTACTAAACCATATTCATCAAAAATTACCTTCATCATTCTATAAATATTATGTGCAGTATGTTGGTCATCAAAAACTCTAAATGAAATAAGTCATTTTTGCATGGTAAATGATGCATCAATCCAATGACAAGTCACACTCATATATGAGTGTGTTTGCCAATGATCACTCTAAATATCAGAACATATAAAAATACGACCTTTCATCTCTTTAAATATTTCATTTAAAATAATTTTACCATCTTTATATAATTTGAAAATATGACGTTTTGTTGTGTTTCGAGTCATTCTACATGCATAAGGGTTTAAATCATTATGCACGTAATTAGTAAAATGAAGTTTTTCACCAAAGCTTAAAGAAAGATGTGTCATACAAGTTAATTTCGCAAATTCTTCTCTATTTTTTGCATCAGAATATTTAAATAAATCTAAAGCACTCGTACCTCTACTAGATGATGCGTACCTGGCCATTTGAGTTTGCGTCGTATCAATTCCAAGTACAATAGGATGATGTCTTTCCAGGTGCTTGATCATATTGCCGTATCCACCAGAAAATTTGTAGATAACCCCACAATAGTTGCAAATTGCTCGTTGTGTATTATCTTCTAGGCGTTCCAAATGAAAATGAATTTTGAAAACATCCGAGGAACGAGCCTTAACTTCTCTTCTCCGTGATTCTGCACTGACACTAGGGCCGCTCTATTAGGTTGGCATATTTGACATTATGTTCTCAGATGAGCTTGCCATTTTTCGTTTGAGAAATTAGGAAGAAAAATAAGAAAATTGACTAATTACGAATGATAATAACTAATTGAATTGAGATTGAGAATATGATTATAAGAGAATTGTATTGAAGTGAGATTGAGAATAAGAGAATTATAGAAAATGAGAGAGTTGAGCATTTGGTGTGTTGAAATAATGAAAAATGAATCCTATTTGTAGAGTTTTAGAATTTTTTTGATACCAAAAATGCCCCTAAATATAACCGTTTTATTACCGTTATTAGGGATATATTAGTAATTTATATTTTAATTTATAATTTTTTTATAATTTTTTTTCCCTGCCCCCCCCCCCACTGCTACTAGCAGTTGGGGAAGGGTTCCTGTTGGAACCCTACGGTTCCGACAGGAACCGTCGAACCGGTGGAACCGGTTCCGACCGGTTCGAGTTGGGGTCGAACCCCAACCGAACCGGTCGCCAACGGTTCCGATTTCGGAACCGGAATCGGAACAGGTTGGAACCGGATCCTTCCGGTTCCAACCGGTTCGGTTCCGATTCCGAACCGGAACCATGGCCGGGTCTAAAGGAGGGTGTACCAAAAATACAAAAGGCCCCACCCACCCCCACACTGTTCGGAAAATAATATAAAATAAGAAACAGTATTCATAAATACTTCATTATTATTGTAATAAACATTGATGTAAAATTAGACCTACGCTTGCCTAACTTACTGTGCAAATTATATTCTACTAAAAAGAATTCTTTAACATTAAAAAAAAAAAAAAAAAAAAAAAAAAAAAAAAAAAAAAAAAAAAAAGAACAATACACACACCCCCTTCTCTCTCATTAGGATCGACTAATAGCAGGTGAACATGGACTAGAGTTGCACAACGCCCGCCCCCAATGTTGCGTCTTTTTTTTTTTTAATTATTAATATTATATTATGATTAGTAGTTTTAAAATATAAAAAATTTCTTGATCTTATAGTAAATGACACTCATATATACTTGAGGTGGATATATTTCAATAGAAATTCAATAACTGATTTAAATTAATTCAATGATAGATATTGAAAGTAAAAAAAATCTAGATATAATCAAAAACTAGACATGACAATGGGGAGGGGAATGAATCGATATTCTCGTACTCATCTTCTGCAATGTCCGGATGTCATTATTTTCTCTCTATCCTCTCGTAATTATTTCAAGGAAGATTATGAGGATCCCCAAATAATAAAAGGGGATCCTCGAGCCAATAACATATAATTATTTTTCAAAATAACATATAATTATTTTTCAAAATAAATTTAAAATATATTGATAAAACAAACCCGTGAACATGGAGTAGAGAAGTTAAATGCATCTATTTTTTTTTCTTTTTGTATGCTCTTTTAGAAAGTAAATAAACAAACAAACGTTGCTGTAAAATGTGATTGAAACAGGGCGATTGAAGAGATCTGATCATCAGCCGTTGATACGGATTATGGAAGCTTTAATTGAAGGAATATCATTTTATGAAGGGTAAGACTAAATTTAGTAGAGAATATTATAAATTTTGGAGGTAGAAAAACAATGTCATACCAACGAGCGGTTGGTTGAGTAGTAGTTGGCTCAATTCTAGGAGGCTCGATTGGGTATGCTCCCCAGTTTGAGTCCCGCTAGAGTCACCATCATTGGAAGGACCTTACCGTACAGTTATCGGTCCGAATCCGGATTAGTCAGGCCCAATGTGGCATTAGATACCAGGTGGTTCACCAAAAAAGAAAAACAATGTCATATTATGAGATCATGACTTAATTTGATAGAGAATATTATACTAATAATATAAGTTAGCTTATAAGTCGTGAAATAAAAACTAGAATATAAGCTAAGATAGAAAAATAATATGTAGCCGATGATTTGTGCTCTATTTACTGATGTTAGCTCTATTAGTTATTATAGTATCTTTTGTACTGAATTGGTTTTTGTGCTGACTCGGTTTCACATTGCATTCAAGCAATCAAGGCAACTTGAAGTTCTCATGCCCAGTGACTCAGTATTTTTATTTCTTGGAGTATGTCCTTTATCCAATATCAGGATCAGAATAAATTAATTATAAATTAACGTTAATTATGTGTTTAGTATACCATTTAAACGTTAATTTATAAACTCACTCAATTATACACCAAACAATACCTAAATCCAATTTCATTACTACTTTCCGCTCTTTCCCCTTTAAAGACAGCAAAAGGAGGTATTATTATTATTAGTATAAATAAAAAGCTCTGGCTATTGGCTTCAAAGCTTTTTATTAAGCCTGGTGTCATCAAAACCATCTGCATTAAGCCACTTTAGAAACTCCACAAAGGAGGCTTTCTTTTTATTCAATACATGAACAAGAAGTGGTAGAAGAAAAGTTCAAAAATCTGATTTCATTTTCACTTTGCTTAGAACAACTAATTAAACAAATCATACAGAGAAAAAGAGTCAGTCATATTTCTCCATGTCTGACTCAGATCATATTCTCTTGCTTGTTTCATCAACCTTAGCTCTGCTTCTCATCTTCATTCTCATCAAAAGAAACCAACCCAGATTCAATCTGCCTCCAGGTAACATGGGCTGGCCTTTTCTTGGAGAAACAATTGGGTATTTGAAGCCTTATCCTGCTACATCAATTGGAGAATTCATGGAACAACATATCTCAAGGTAACATTAAAACTTAAAAATCAAACCCCACCAACCCACAAACAAGACTCTTAATTAATCCAATCATGCTTGCAGGTATGGCAAAATCTTTAAGTCAAATTTATTCGGCGAGCCGACTATAGTGTCTGCAGATTCTGGGCTTAATAGATTCATTTTACAGAACGAAGGCAAGTTGTTCGAATGCAGCTATCCAAGAAGCATAGGTGGGATTCTTGGAAAATGGTCTATGTTGGTTTTGGTTGGTGACATGCACAGAGACATGAGAATTATATCACTCAACTTTTTATGCAACGCCCGGCTCAGAACTCATTTACTCAGAGAAGTAGAGAAGCATACTTTGCTTGTTTTAGATTCCTGGAAGGACAACTCTGTCTTCTCTGCTCAAGATGAAGCAAAAAAGGTAAAATATTATTTCAAATTTGATTATTATTATTATTATTATTATAATATTAAGTTTCCATTAATTTGGTTTGTGAGGTCACTGAGTTTTGATATTTTCAGTTCACCTTCAATTTGATGGCGAAACATATTATGAGCTTGGAGCCTGGGAAGCCTGAGACTGAGCAGTTGAAAAAAGAATATGTTACTTTCATGAAAGGAGTGGTTTCTCCTCCTTTAAATTTGCCTGGAAGTGCATACAGGAAAGCCTTACAGGTAATTTAATTAATTAACAACTTCACATAATTAAAGAATTCAAGCAAGCTCATGTGTATTATTCATTGTTTAATAAAATCTTGTTCTGTTTTGCTATCTTTGGCAGTCTCGATCAACCATACTTAAATTTATAGAGCAAAAGATGAATGAAAGACCCTCGAAAATGAAAAATGGGAAAGAAATTATGGAGGATGATGATCTTCTTGGATGGGTTTTGAAGCATTCAAATCTTTCAACAGAGCAAATTCTTGACTTGATATTGAGCTTGCTCTTTGCCGGCCATGAAACTTCATCAGTAGCTATAGCTTTAGCTATCTATTTCTTGCAAGGTTCCCCTGAAGCTATTCAACAGTTAAAGGTAACCGATTAAGCAACAATGATTATTACATATATAACCTTCACTCTTGTGTAATTGTTTATGTTGATCATCAAATTATTATTTTTTTTCTTCCTGCAAATACAGGAAGAGCATGTTGAAATTGCCAGAGCCAAGAAGCAATCAGGAGAGACGGAGCTGAACTGGGAAGATTATAAGAAAATGGAATTCACCCAATGTGTAAGTTCTATTAATCATTAGCTTTCATAAATGGGATTCACTAATAACACCCAAATTTTTTTGCAGGTTGTCAGTGAGACGTTGAGACTTGGTAATGTTGTAAGGTTTCTTCACAGAAAGGCTCTAAAAGATGTTCATTATAAAGGTAATGAAAGACATAATATTTTTTTTAAGGCTAATTAATATGCTTTCAAGTACTTGAGATTATATTTTATTTTTAATTACAGGGTATGACATTCCTTGTGGGTGGAAAGTGCTTCCAGTAATAGCAGCAGTCCATTTGGATCCTTCTCTTTTTGACCACCCTCAACAATTCAATCCATGGAGATGGCAGGTTAGAACAGTGGCTTTTTTTTCTTTTTTCTTTTTTTTTTTTTTTTTTTTTTTTTTTTATGTAAAATTTTCTTTTTGGGTCTATAGCAACAAGTTTCCAGCCCATGGTTC
>SKCR01035594.1:0-103497 GCA_019454045.1 Zanthoxylum bungeanum | reverse complement strand
TAATTTCAATTTCATTTAACCTTTTATCTTATCAACTTTAATAAATATCTAAAACCTTTAAAGATATTAATATAAAGTCAACAAAGGCAACCAAGAAAAATATAACCCTTATATTCTTAAGGTGTTGGCCGACTTTAGCAAGAAATAAAGGAAAAAGATATTTTCATTTTTCAAACAATTTTGAACAAATATCTTAAGAAGTCAAAATCAATTTGACAACCATTTCCTTTAATGTATAAGTCAACAATTGCAACTTATAATCACTTCCTAACTTTATCATTTGGTGATATATTTATATTTTAATTATATTAATCATTTAACAATTAAATAATTAAATAATTAATTAAATACAAATATATCAAATATATGTATTATATTTACTTTAAATATCTCAAATACATATATTAATGATATATGTCAAATACCTTTATTTGACTATTTATTAATGTGTATTTAATAATATAATATATTAAATACAAATACACATTAATTAGGAAATGACGGTTCGGCCCGTTCGCATGTATTTTTCGTTTAACGATTAAACGATTTATAAATAATCATCATTATTCATAAATGTTGCTCTAGTGCTCTACGAGTATGTTTCATTATTGAGACTCTATAGATTCAGGTATATCCGTCACGAAATCTAATTTCGTGTCCATAATCTATCCACCCGTAGATTAGACGATCACAGATAAACTAGCTGAATCATACAGGTCGAGGTCATTGCATACGTATAATCCCTCCGTCACAGATATCCAGATAATCCCAGAGATATAGATGTGAACGTCAAATCTCTATAGGTATTATCTCGTCGACGTATTTATTAGCAATCTTTAAATAACACTCGGAACTTACTTCCGATGTATATTGTGGCCACAGATTTAACAGACTGCTAAATATATATGGACTACCTATACTCTGTACACAGAACTGACGGATCATATCTTGACACACACATGATATCCTGAGGATCGATCCACACCCAACGAACAGGCGGAGGTATGATCTAAATAGATCGGTGACGTGACTGCCATCTAAGTGTGGAGGATGTCTCATACATCCAGAGTGGTGTCTCAAGTCGAAGGACCACTATGCTACTCAACCCGAGAATATTCTTATTGACGTTGGTGTACCATCCATTAAGAATCTTCGGTGAGCCGTTCAGTGTTTATCCATTATAAACACCTACACGTCTATACGAGTCTCCATAGACTCATGGTTCATTGGGATAAACCATCGGACCAAGTCTCGATATACGACATGTACTGGTCTCAACGGATTTGACTAACCGACCCGTGTTAGCAAATCTTGACCAGGAAATATGTTTGATAATATTCATATAGCATTAACACTTTCTAATGTCAATTACAAACTAACTTTGTAACTGTGTACTGCATTATATATTATCGGGCCTTTGTCTAATATATACATATCACTAAACCACATTTAGTTTCAATCTAATCGTAATCAGATCGAATACGTATATAAGAACAAGAGGTGCAACCATAAATAAATAATATTATGGAATAAAGAGATGTTCGTATTCATGAATCAGACATAAATACGGTTCAGATTGGCGCTCTGAGCACCAACCCCAACACACAGACCATCCGTATTATACCTGGGATATAGATCATAGACCATCCGTATTATACCTGGGATATAGATCATAACGTCAAATCCGTTTGGTATAATACAATCAACTTTTAATTTACGATCTCTAAATAACACTCGGAACTGATTTCTGAAGTTATACCACAGCCATAGATTTACTAGATCATAAACACGTGCTAGATGCCTATACCCTGTACACAGGACTGACAGATCCTATCTTGATATGCACATGATATCATGAGCATCAGTCCACACCCAACGAATAGGCGGAGGTATGATCATGACTAGATCATTGACGTGACTGCCATCAAAGTGTGGAGGATAGCTCATATATCCACAATGGTATCTTAAGTCGAATGACCACTATGCTCGCTCAACTCGAGAAGGTTCCTATTGAGGTTGGTGTACCATCTATTAGGAAACCTTCAATGAGTCATTCAGTGTCTTATCAAATAAACACCTACATGTCTATACGAGTCTCCCGAGACTCATGGTTCACTAGGATAAACCATCAGACCAAGTCACGATATACGACATGTAATGGTCTCAACGGATTTTACTAACTGACCCGTATTAGCAAATCTTGACCAGGAACGTTATTTAATGATATACAACTAATTGTGCGCTTCCCAATGTCAATTACAAACTACATTGTAACTACACACTATACTGTAAATCCTAGGGTCTTTGATAAGCGTATAAAAGACAAGGGTGCTACCAATACTTAAGTAATATTGTGGAAAATATAATTACTCGTATTTATGAATCAGACATAAATACGATCTAGATTGGACACTCTGAGCACCAACTCTAACAGGAATCACATGTGCGTGGCACACGCCAAATCCTAACCTTTGGGCAGCTATTGACACATGGTAGAGTCCTCTGTCCCACGTAATCCTATGGAGCTGTAGGAATCACGTGTTGAAGATGGATGAAATTCGTTTCTCCACCTATTGAAAATGTTTCTCCACCTCCATTTAGTTCCTATAAATACACTTTTTCCCATAACTTTTTTATTTTTCTTAACATAACAAAGAAACCACACAAGACAACACTTAATGAAACCAAAGGAAATAGTTCTTTCATGAACACGGTTAGAGGAAAGATCCATATCAAGAGGATAAAGTCCTCTATGATTTTATCATAGAAATTGTTTCCAGAATTTGAACTCGCGGATAGAGAAATGAAGAAGCAAACTACTTTTTTTTACCTGAGCTTGATTTGCATGTTATCATTCTCTTTCTTGATTCTATCAATTTCATTGTTGAGGTTCTGTGAGTGTTCATAATGGAAAAAAGATTAAAAAATAGTGTTACTTTATAATAAAATATATTACTTCATGAAATTATCCTTCAACCCTCCCCACACAAAACAGGAAAAAAATAACAGTTTCTTAACAGCTAGAAATGTTTTTACATGTATATTAACCTCCAACGCTCTTACTGAAGAAAATAATTAGAAAAACCTTGAGTTGCCTCTATGAATGCATTGACACGTTTTAATTCCCTATAATAATTATTATAATATTTTTGCAAGGAAAATGAAGGAAAAAGAATACATGGTATTACCAGATCTGTTCATAGATGTTACATTTTGAATATTTTTATGTTTCTTTTTCAATAAAAAAATATAACATGCACCTAAAGAGAGTAATTAAAGATGGATTATTTTTAAAAAAAAAACACAGAAAATTAAACCGTGCTTTATTTCTTTTAGATTGTGATGGTTTAGATTTGATTATTATACCATTTTTAGTCATTAGTCCCATCATTTAAACCCTAGGCAAGACCATTTCACCCAGTTCAACTTCTTTGAGATATTTACACGTGTCCTGTATCATGCATACAAGAAGTTCACTATTACGTATCAAGCACAAATTATTATTACTATACCACTAATTAATGCATCTTAGTTCCAATTATTTTACAGTGAGATGATAATATGAAAAATATCAGCCCTAGATAGAGAAAGAGAACTAATGAGACTAATGTTTAAGAAATTGAAACAAAACTAACAAAAAAAATAAAAATTCAAATTAAGTGTCAAATTATTATAGTGCTTTCGCTTTTTTCACCAACAAACCCTTGCGTTCTGAGTCACTTTGAAAGCTCCATTATCGTCAAACCCATAAGAGAAACCTCTTTCATTTACTTCCTGTATCATTTCTACCACCTTTTAGTTTACTTATCTCTCCATATCTTCCCCATTTCTGCAAGCAAGAACCAGAAGGAGAAGGAGAAGGTGAATGTGAAGAAAGTAGGTAACTGGGTTTTGGATGGAAAATTAAATTAAGATGGGGAGAGGCAAGATTGAGATCAAGATGATTGAGAACTCGGGCAGCAGGCATGTGATTTATTCAAAGTGAAGAAATGGGTTGATCAAGAAAGCAAAATAGATTGCAGTTCTATGTGATTCTAAAGTTTCTCTAATTACTTTTGCTAGTTCTGGCCAGATGCATGAATAGAGCTGTGCCTCGTATATGGATCTCCTTTCTTATTTCTTGTTACTTTTTATTTTAATCAGTTTCTTTGTTTTTAAACTCATGTTTTTTTCCCTATTTTGGGAATTGTTTTTTTTTTTTTTATGGTGAAGGATGGTTGAGATTTTAGAAGGGTATCACAAGAAATCTGGGAAGAAGCTGTGAGATGCAAAATATGAGGTATTTGTTTTTTTTTTTGTTTGATATTTTTATGAAGTTACATGCATGTTTCAATGGATCAAATGATGTGGATTTTCTTCTTAAAACATGAAACTTTGATTCTATGAAGATATATATATATATATATATATATAAGGGATGTTGTAGTTTTGTATCTATCTCCATTTATTATGTTTCTTTACAATTTTTTATTGAAAAAGAAACATGATAAGAAATGTAACATCTATCAACAAATCTAGTAATTAGTACACCTTGTATTCTTCCCCTTAATTTTCCTTACTAATAAATTATAATGATATTTATAGGGAGTTTAAACTCTCTAATTAATGTATTTTTTCTGCAATA
Organism: Zanthoxylum bungeanum; assembly: GCA_019454045.1. Classification (NCBI taxonomy): domain Eukaryota; kingdom Viridiplantae; phylum Streptophyta; class Magnoliopsida; order Sapindales; family Rutaceae; genus Zanthoxylum; species Zanthoxylum bungeanum. The sequence goes on along the minus strand of SKCR01035594.1, from coordinate 98,873 downwards.
ATGATAGATATACACCTAAAGTCTAAAAACTCACTAGGAATAAATAAAATTGAATTTTTTTTAATAAAAACAATTTTTTTATGACTAGAGTATGTAAAAGTTTATGTTATGTATATTGCGTATTTTTTATAACTGTTCTGAGAACCGTATTCATGACCAACACTAGCAAAGGTGGGACATTTAAGTCAGTCCGAATATACCTCCAGTTTCTTCAGAAGATTTCAGTGTGAATACGATTTCTGATCCAAATAGTTTTGGGAGGCTATTGCATAACCAGAATGCAACGAAGGCACTAAATGAGCTAAGTCACAGTGACGCATACAGACCAAGAAAAGCTTGCAATTTGGCAGCAAAATCCGGTTCACGTGGCCACGAGAGGAGTTAAAAGCATGAATCCTCATGCATAATCGTCTCGAAACAAATGGCCAACTGGCTTATTAATTCAGAAGTGATCATTATTCCGATAGATATTCAATTCGAAATGAAAATGTACACCAATATAGAAGTGATGGCCCAGTTGAAGAAGCAAGAAGTAAAATATGATGCTTTAGCAGCTTTGGTTCAAAATCAAGTAGCATTGAATCAAAGCCATTCAGCCTCTATTAAAGCACTGGAAAATCAAATGGGACAAATGGCCAATGCTCAGAGTTACAGACCACCAGGAAATCTTCCCAGCAACACAGAACCAAATCCAAGGAACAGAAGCAATGTCAAGCCATCACCTTGAAAAGCGGTACTGAAATCAACAAAGATGTTGGAATCAAGCCAGCAAATGAAGAAGTTCCAAAAGATGCAGAGCAACAGATGGAGGAAAAAGAAGCAAATGAAAAAGATCAAATCACTCCACTTCCACCTTTTCCACAGCGACTTCAGAAAAGCAAACTGGACAAGCAGTTTGCTCGATTCCTGGAGGTGTTCAAAAACCTGTACATAAACATTCCATTTGCAGAAGCACTGGAAGAAATGCCCAGTTATTTCAAATTCATGAAAGACATCCTATCACAAAAATGGAGATTGGGAGACTATGAGACAATAGCATTGACATAAGAATGCAGTGCCATCATTCAGAGGAAACTTCCCCCGAAGTTGAAAGATATTGGCAGTTTTACTTTTCCATGCAATATTGGAGAACATTATATCGGTAATGCTTTATGTGATTTAGGTGCTAGTGTTAACTTGATGCCTTTTTCTATTTATAGGAAACTGCAAATCGGAGAAGCAATGCCTACTTCAGTCTCTTTGTAACTCGCTGATCGAACGCTCGCATTCCTGAGAGGTGTGGTTGAAGACGTGCTGGTCAAAGTTGACAAACTTATTCTCCCAACAGATTTCATTATCCTTGACATGGAATAAGACAAAGATGTACCTATCATCATTGGGAGACCATTTTTGGCTACATGTCGAACTGTCATCGATGTTCAAAAAGGAGAATTAACCATGAAAGTTCAGGATCAAGAAGTTACCTTTAATGTTTTCAAAGCCATGAAATTCCTGAGTGATGAAAAAGAAGAAGAATGTTTCAGAATTGATGTTGTTGACAGTATCATTCAGGATACTGAGCCATCTCCCACAGATAAACTTGAAGCTGTTGGACAATTATGACCCATAACATCACTATTTGTACAGAACATGGTGTTGTTGTACAAATTAACTATGTGACAAAGGAAATAGCTCTTTTATCATTTGTAATTGGATTACCGGGATATATAAATGATAAAAGTCCATATGATTAGTTCTGGATTAATAAGATATGAGACAGTATTAATCCACTAAGGTTTAATCATTAAAATATCCCTAGTCGTAGTATTATCGAGATTGGACATCGATAATACGGAATAGACTAGTATTGCACTTGTGTGCGTTGTGGGAGCATAACGGCATAGTTCTCATATATTTAAGTATTGGATACTTATGCAAGTGTAATAGGAGGTTGTGTTTACCGATGGTACGGAAACAGCTTCGCTCTAGATAGACCCCTCGGAATTCCATTGGTAGTATGACTATGTGTCTATGGAAGTCCGAATCAGGGTAGATGTATTTGGTCTTAACCTGAGACTTACATCGCTAATACTTGCGACAATCAATATACTTTGGTTTTGGTCGTCCAGGGCTTTAATAGGTTATGTGTACGCCTCTTCTGGGTATATTGAGAATCGTAGTGTATTGTGTGTGATGTCGAGATAGAAGTATCACTCCAGTCATATGGAGATGATGGTCACGTAGGATACGAAACTGGTACTCTTGTATGCTGTATTGATACTCGGTGTATTCTCTGTGGTTTCGAGTGAGGATATTGATCATCTTTTCTTCCAGTGCATCTATTCTTCTAGGGTCTGGTCGTCTGTGCTGGCCATGTGTGGGTTAGATTGGAGTAGCCGAGATTGGTGTCAGACTGTTGGGTGGGTTTCTCTGTTCTCCGGGGCCTCTTTATGTCATCTTCTGGTTCATCTGTCTTTTGCAGCGTCGGTCTACCATATTTGGAGGGAGAGGAATGCTCGCACTCATGATATGCCTCTTCGGCCTGTTTCTGTTCTTCTTTATGATATTGCTTTTGATGTTCGGAATCGTGTTAGCTCCTTAAGAAAGGTAAATCCATCTTATGACAATAAATGGCTTCACCTTTCGTGGCACCTTCCCGATGACATCTTTTGTTGATTCTGTTGTTGCCTTTTGGCTTTGTAGCCTTTTGGCTTTCTTCTAGGAGGGCCTGTCCTCTCTAGTGCCTGGGGTATGCCCCTTTGCTCTTTGTTTAGTTTTCTTTGGTTATAATACTTACCTTATCCAAAAAAAAATATTTATCCGATTATAGAGACTAGTTACCAGAGATCCGACATATGCTTCGTACGGGGAATACATAATTCCAGCCCCAGGCCTTGCATGTGACATCCGATATTAGATCGCAATACGCAATACTACGTATACTATGTCTGATACAAATTACATATTCCTTTAAGAATATTTCTGGAGAATTGGGTAGGCACGGTGCTTTTCTAGAAGCCAATCATGTCTTGTAAATCGGTAAAAATGTAGTAATAGGTACGTACGTGTTCGGATAGTCCGACGACCGGATTTACTGCCAACATATCTGGGGATCTCATGGGTCGCTTCCCGAAGATTCACCGATGACGTATGACTCCGATATAATTAATCTGGGATTAATTAATAGAGAGAGAAAATGAATCTAGGATTAATTACGGAGATATTTTATCTGGGATAAAATACTATTTAAAGAGAGAGAACGTTTAATTTAGAATTAATCGATAAAATAATATATTCGATATATTATATACGAAATTAGATTTCGACGCGGAATTAAAATCAGATTTTAATTCGGGCAAACGAGTTAATTTAGAATTAATTCGCTAGCGACGTGAATAGTAATTTTGCTAGGCATAATTATTTAATTAAATTTAATTTAATTACGTCGCAACGGAAAATTCGTTAATTCAGAATTAGCTAACCCGAGCCCGGGAGTGTTTGCGGGCCCACTCGGATTTTGAATCAAGTGGGGCCCACAAGTCACATCAACTAGTCAACTTTGTTACTTTATGGTGATAGAAGTTAGTGGTTGCTTTATATATACTCCAAGTTGGTAATGATGGAAGTTTTAATTACCAAATTTTTGGTATATCTTGTTTTTGATTTTTGAAATCAAAACACACAAAAAAACACATCTTCATCTTCTTCATCTCTCTCTCCCTCACACGGCAATGGTGCCAATTTTCTCTCAAAATGCCGTGAGCCTTGGGCTCATTTTTCTTCATGATTTTGTTGCAAAATCTCAAGAGCTAGCACTCAAAGCGGTCATACAAAGGTGATAGGGAAACCCATTTATGAGCATGGAATCCATTCACAAAGCTTGGAGCTTGAGGAGCACAAAAGGGGACCTTGGCCGAAACCAACAAGAAGAAAAGCTTGGAGCAGAATTTTTGTTTTCTTCGCATCGCAAAACCCGATCAAAGTGAGTATTTCTGCTACTTTACTTTGTTTTATTCGCACTTTTCATCGCTTAATTTGATCTTGGTTTGACCTAGAAAACCCAACAATGGTATCAGAGCCATTTTTAAGCATGAAATTGATTTAGGGTAAAATTTGGGTAAAATTGATTTGAGCATGATTTGATGAAATTGATTGATTGAGTATGCTTGAATGATGATAACTTAGAGTTATGTATGATCAATTTGATGAAAATTGAATTGGATTAAATTTTTCCCAATTTTTTGGCTTGGCCGAAAGTGTAGTATGCCCTAATGTCATGGTGGTTTTTGTTTTTTGATCATTGGATGAGTTAAAAGGCAAGGGGTAAATTGATTAATGATTTAATTGGATTAAAATCGAAATCGGATTTAAAAACCCCAAATTGTCGTGACCAAAAAGCATGAAATGAATTGATTTTTTGATTCAATAATGTTGGACATGTGTTGATGATGATAAGCATGATTAATTGAGTAAATTGGTATTTTGTAAATATTAATTTGAATAATTAATTATGGCTATACACTTTAATTGATTTAATTGTGATAATTGGAATATTGTGATTAAATTAATTGGGCTTAATTTGGAATTGGGCTTATAAAGTTGTATTTGGGCTTAATGGGCTTGGTTGGGCCAAGTTTGGTTTAGGTTAATTGGTTGGATCCAATTGGGCCTAAAACCATTTCCATAAAGTCCAAATATGAATATATGGGCCTTTAATAATTTTAATTGGGCCTAAATTGATTTTTGGCAAAAGGGTGATTCCCTATTGGGCTTTGGTTGCCAAATTCCATGCCTTATAAATTAATTGAAAGCCCATTGGACTTTAATTAAATTGACATTGGATGTTAATTGGGCTTTGAGACCCGTTAAGATTAGATTTAGAATCTAAGTAGTAAAAGGCACATTAAAAAGTGTAATTATTTAATTTGGAATTAAATAACGAATTAGTATTGAATACAAATTAAATTGGATTTAATATTGTAGTTTAATATAATTCAAGAATTCGTACTTTGAGTACTTATTCTTAAAACGAGTTGGACTCGCGCAAATCAAATCGTTGTTTGAACATTGGATGGTCATTAATTTCAGATTAATTAATTGGATTAGATTGATTGATACATGCTTTGTGTGAATACATGGATGTGATGTAAGAATAATATATATCAGATGGATATTAGATGGGTGAGGGCAATTTTGGAAATTATTGTAATAATTTAGAATTTATTAATTCGACCTGCGTGTCCAGCCTATTACCTCTTGACTCTTTGTATTTCTCTTCTCACATATTCCCCTCAATGTAAATGAGGTTTCTTTAGAAGTGTTATGTAATTGGGTAGAAGTAAGAATAATCCTAGCGGGAGAGAGGAAAGAGAGAGATTTGTTCTAGGAACAATTTGTGAGATATCCATCTACATATCATTATTAATTTATTTATCGCGCCTTATTATGCTTTTAGAATGCATGCTTAAGGGTGAATGATGAGACCTAATCAAAGATAATTAATTGGTTGCCAATTACGCGAAAAACCCTCAACAAATATTAAGTGTTTTTCCTTCCATTGAATGATTCATTCTCAAGATCCAAGATTGGCACTGGTTTGTTGGCCAAAGTCAAGGCCTTTGTCCATCGCGGATGTGTTTGAATCATGAAGGCTTTGTTCCATATCGCATGTCTTGTCCAAGTTGTGATTTGTTGGCCAAAGTCAAGATCACTTTTTATCCATCGACATCGATTACGAAGCTTTCCAAGGTCAATAGGTCCCGCTTAACTGGAATAATTAAGTTTGTTGTGCCAAAGCCAAGGCTTAGTTGATTTAGAGGAAAAAAGGTTAGGGAATATATCAGATATATTGGCATATATTAGATATATGTTTCGGATTTGGATGTCCACCTACTGGATCTAGGAATTGGATGAGATCCAATTGATCTTAGAGATCTACCTAGTTAAATATCATACAACTTGTTGGCCAAAGTCAAGGTTGTGTGCTATTTAACGGGATCCTAGCCCACTAGGAAACTAGGTTTCCTGAGTACTCAACAGAGGGTTGGAGGCTCGCCGAAAAATAGTGGGAGGCAAGTATTAAATTTGTAATTTCGTTTAGATACCTGCCAAAATGCGCTCAATTTAATTTTTCGTCATTAATTCATAAATATTTATTAGTTGGACTAATATTTAATCGTTGTTTTAAATTAAACAGTTGGACTGTATTCAAACTACTTCAATTTATAGTTGATTATATAATTGGATTATAGTAATCAATATATTTGAATTTAACCAATTAAATTATAGTTGATTATATAGTTAGACTATAGTAATAATTCATTCAATAGTACCTGAAATCGTTGATTGGATAGTTGGACTATAGCAATCAAGATAACTGAAAGATTAGCGTTTAGAACATAATCCTGGGTGAAAATGTCTTTAAACGGCTCCAATTTTCATATTGGGAATAAAACCTCAGGATAGTCCTAGGATATATGAAGTTACTCTATTAGATAGAGCAATTTTTTGGGCCTAAGCCCGGAGTTGAGCAAATAGTAGAACATGATATTTGGAATATTCATGTGATGATAACTTTAGTGCTTAATCCGTTATGCTTACCGCAATGACTCTTTAATTCCGTCGTCAGAATTAAGGATTAGATCCTTGTAGCATGATGATGAAATTAAAGATCTTCATGTTGGGTTTCTACTATAGTCCCAAGATCGATTCAAGCATTGAAATTATGTGAATACAAAAGAAGTATGGCAGAATCATACTTACATTGATCGGCTTTTGCGATGCGAGGAACAACAAAAATTTCTTGCTCCATCCTTGAAGCTCTCGGCAAGGGCCTCCATTTTGGATCTCCAAGTTTCGGTCAAGCTCCAAGCTTGGATGTGGATTCCATGCTCAAGGGTTTGTTTCCCTATCATATTTGGATGACTCTTTATGTACTAGCATTGGAGAAAATTGTAACAAAATTCCCCTAGTGTGCTTCTTTTATCTCTCGGCAATGGAGAAACAAAGAGAGAAATTTGGCCCTAGGCCGAATATGGAGAGAGAGAGTTGAGAAGTGTGTTTTTGTGTTGTGTAATCTAATGCACAAAATTTGAAAGTCAAATACCAAAAAATAATTAAATGGTAAATGTCTTTCAACCATCACATTTGAGTGTTTCACACTCAAGCATCATCCAACAACTTCCATCACAATAAAATGATAAAGTTGACTAGTGATTTGACGCTTAATGTGACTTGTGGGCCCCACTCGATTCGAAATGCGAGTGGGCCCGCAAACACTCCCGGGCTCGGGTTCGCTAATTTCGAATTAACGAATTTTTCGTTGCGACGTAATTAAATCAAATTTAATTAAATAATTATGCCTAGCAAAATTACTATTCACGTCGATAGCGAATTAATTCCAAAATAACTCGTTCGCCCGAATTAAAATCTAATTTTAATTCCGCGTCGAAATCCAATTTCGTTTAATATATCGAATATATTATTTTATCGATTAATTCCAAATTAATCGTTCCCTCTATTTAAATAATATTTTATCACAGATAAAATATCTCCGCCATTAATTCCAGATTAATTTTCTCTCTTTTATAATTAATCCCAGATTAATAAAGTGCGAGTCATACGTCATCGGCGAATCTTCGAGAAGTGACCCATGAGATCCCCGGATATGTTGACAGTAAATCCGGTCGTCGGACTATCCGAACACGTACGTACCTAGTACTACGTTTTTACCGATTTACAAGACATGGTTGGCTTCTAGCAAAACACCGTGGCTACCCAATTCTCCAGAAATATTCTTAAAAGAATATGTGATCTTTATCTGGCGTAGTATACGTAGTATTGCGTATTACGATCCAGTATCGGATGTCACATGCTAGGCCTGGGGTTGGAATTGTGTCTGCCCCGTACGAAGCACATATCGGATCTCTGGTAACTAGTCTCTATAATCGGATATACATGACCTAGTCATAATATCTCGATGACTGCAGTACTTAAGAGAACCAGTTCCGTATCCTACGTGATCATCATCTCCACTATGACTGAAGTGATACTTCCATCTTGACATCACACCCAATACACTACGATTCTCAATATACCCAGAAGAGGCATACACAGAACCTGTTAAAGCCCTGGACGACCAAAAACAAAGTATATTGATTGTCACAAGTATTTGCGGTGCAAGTCTTAGGTTAAGACCAAATACACATACCCTGATTCGTGTTGGAGTTCTACGGTCCCAAGGATCGAATTAACAAGCATAAAACATGTATGAATACAATCGAGGAAGTTGCAGAATACTTACATCGAGCGGTTGAGCGACACTGTGAAGACAAAAACTATTTCTACACTTTGAGAGTGCTCGGCAGTGAGCTGCAACTGTCCTTCAAGAATCGGCCATGTGTGGTTCCATCAAGCTCTAAGCTTTAGTTGAAATGATTTCATGCACCCGGGTGGGTTTTCCTATCACCTTCGTATGTCTCTTTGAGTGCTAGCTCTTGATGTTTTTGCCACAAAACACCATTGTTTCTCCCTTCACTGTCACGGCAGTGACCAGAAAATGAAGAGCAACAACCCACTTTGGGCGTGAATGAGGAAGAAGAGAGAAGGAGAGAGAGATGAATAAATGTGTATTAGATTATTGATTTCTAAAATCAATTCACCATATACCAATTTTTGATTTTCAAAAAGTCAAAAAGTACAAGCATTAAAAGCTGATCCATCTACCACCATCAATCAATCAAGTGACAACTTGTCACATCACTCAAAGTGACATGTGATTTGACGCTTGATGTGACTAATGAATTGACGCTTGATTTGACTTGCGTGCCGCACTCGAATTCGAAATGCGATGCGCTCGCAAATAATCCCGGGCTCGGGTTCGTTAATTCTAAATTAACGAATTTTCCGTTGCGACGTAATTGAATGATTAGGCCTAGCGAAATCACTATTCACGTCGCTAACGAATTAATTCTAAATTAACTCGTTCGCCCGAATTAAAATCTAATTTCAATTCCGCGTCGAAATCTAATTTCGTATAATATATCGAATATTTAATTTTATCGATTAATTCCAAATTAATCGTTATCTCTCTTTAAATGATATTTTATCCCAGATAAAATATCTCCGTAATTAATCCCAGATTAATTTTCTCTCTCATCTAATTAATCCAAGATTAATAAACTGCGAGTCATACGTCATTGGTGAATCTCCGAGAAGCGACCCATGAGATCCCCGAATATGTTGGCAGTAAATTCGATCGTGGGACTATCCGAACACGAAAGTACCTAGTACTACGCTTGTACCGATTTACAAGACAAGGTTGTTTTCTAGCAAAGTGCCATGCCTACCCAATTCTCCAGAAACATGCTTATAGGAATAAGCGATCTATATCAGGCATAGTATACGTAGTATTGCGTATTTCGATCCAGTATCGGATGATCACGTGCTAGGCCTGGGGCTGGAATTGTGTCTGCCCCGTACGAAGCACATATCGGATCTCTGGTAACTAGTCTCTATAATCGGATAAACATGACATTGTCATTTTATCCCGATGACTGCAGTACATAAGAGAACCAGTTCCGTATCCTACGTGACCATCATCTCCATATGACAGGAGTGATACTTCCGTCTTGACATCACACCCAACACACTACGATTCTCAATATACCCAGAAGAGGCGTACACAGAACCTGTTAAAGCCCTGGACGACCAAAACCAAAATATATTGATTGTCGCAAGTATTAGCGGTGCAAGTCTCAGGTTAAGACTAATACACCTACCCTGATTTCGGACTTCCATAGACATATAGTCATACTACCAATGGAATTCCGAGGGGGTCTATCCAGAGCGAAGCTGTTTCCCGTACCATCGGTAAAACACAACCTTCTATTACACTTGCATGAGTATCCTATACCCAAATATATGAGAACTATGTTGTTATGCCCTCACAATGCGCACAAGTGTAATACTAGTCTTTTACGTATTTATCGATGTCCAATCTCGATAATACATTGACTAGGGATATTTAATGATTTATCCTTTGTGGATTGATATTGTCTCATATCATCTCAATCCAGGAACACATCATAAGGACCTCCTATCATTTATACATCTTGGTGATCTAATCATAAGTGATAAGAGAGCAATCTCCTTTGTCACATAGTTAATTTGTACAACAACACCATGATCTGTATAAATAGTGACACTATGGGTCATAACTGTCTAACAATCTCCCACTTGGCCTATAGCCAGTCACTCAAGTGTCTACCACCCGAACTATGTACGGTTCGCTCAAATTGCTGAGAAAAGGGTTTCGTCAGCGGATTTGCATGATTATCATCTGATGCAATTTATTCGATCATCACATCGCCACGATGTATGATCCGAAAAAATCAGATGAATATCGAAGTATGTATCTGGATCGTTGATGAGACCATTAATTCTTTAGCTTGGCTGCTAACAGAACTATATATAATCTAATTAGATTTATAATCGACCCAAATGGCTTCTATTGATGCCTCAGCTGCAGCAATAACCCGTATTTGTTGTTTATGCGGTAACAGTATCTTGCTTGGATGATTTCCAGCTCACTGTTCCGTTATTCAAACTTTATAGTACCGTTGTTCGACTTGGAGTCGTCTTTATCGGTTAGGAAACTTGCAGTAGTGATCCCCATCACTTCAAGTTCCCCTTCTCCATAGTTTAAGACAGCATCCTTAGTTCTCTAAGAAACTAAAGGATGTTCTTAATATCAATCCAGTGACTATCACTTGGATTGGCCTGTTTGTGAATCCATATGCTCAAAGCGTATGAGACACCAGGTCGCGTACATTTTTCAATGTATGATTTCTCGGAGAGTTTCATGAAACCCAAGCTTTCACCGATTATAATTATGGGAATATCATTTCCAAGAAATGACGTATATTATCATTATTTTATAGGACATTTATTGTCAGTGCGCTCCCACTAACCTCCTTATATACACAAGAATCATTTACGTTTTGAATTAAATCATAAACCATTATGATTATATCAAAACGATAATTCCAAGAACCTATGCTTGCTTCAATCCAGACATGGATCGAATAACCTGCAAACTTCATTTGCTAGTTTTGGTACGACAAAACCGACAGGATGTTGTAAACATCCTCCAAAAGGTTTCATTTTAAGGAAAGCGATTTTCCCGTTAAGCTGTCATTTTCATAAATGAAAAATACAGCTTTAACAAGCATTATCCAAATGGATTTACGGTGGCAACAGGTAAAAGGTTTCGTGTAATCAACACAATGTTGATAACGATATCTTTCCGCCAAAAGCCTAGCTTTGTATGTTGGTATGTTGCCTTCCATGTATGTCTTCCTTGAAGACTTATATAGTACCAACATACACAATGCCTTGTGGTACATCAACTAGTATCCAAACTTGGTTGATATACATGGAATCCATTTCGGATTATATGGCACTTTTCCATAATATGGAGTCGATACTTGTATCACTTCCTCATACGTAGTCAGTTGGTGTTCCTCAAAAGATTGACATCTTTATGCGGTGAGATCAGAAACCCATACCCCAGATTTTTTTCTGACTCTCTCCGACTTACGCGGTTCTTGTGTATTCGAATATTACTGGTAATAGTTTCATCCTTGATGAACTATTCGTGTTCCATTAGGAATTGGTGCCTGAAACAGTATTACTCCGATTTTCATCGAGTTTTACTATCCTCCCACTTACCACTGCATATCGGTATTCCTCTTAGGAAAACCATATGGCGAACAACAATTACATTGTTCTCTTGAGAGATGTATAAGTACTATACTTATGGTTTCCCTAGGATAACCTACACTTGGAACTTATCCGATTTGGGTTTTAGTTTGGCCTTATCCAAACATATGCCTAACATACCCAAATGTTCAGGAATGAGAAACCCGGTTTCTTTCCTGTTCATATCTAATATGACATATGTCAAACATATTTTTATGGAACCTTATTCTAAATAAGTTTTGTACTGTTAATGCTTATCCGTTGAAGGAAATGGTAGCTCATGATTAACCTTATCATGTCCAACAAAATTCGGTTTATCTGTTCGGACACACCGTCGAATTGACGTGTTCCGGGAGGAGTCCTCATTGAAAGAATACTATACTCTTTCAAGTATTTGAGAAACTTATTGCTTAAGTATTATCATCATGGTCTAACCGTGACGGTTTTATACTTTAGCCGATCTGTTTGTCTACTTCGTGTCGAAACTATAAAAGTTTCAGATTTGTGTTTCAAAAGAAACACATAACCAAAACGCGATGCCACATCCGTAAAGGTCACGAAATATTCATATCCACCTCTAGCCTAGCTAGACATGAGCCCACTTGCTTCACTATGAACTAGGGCTAACAGATTGGTGGCATTTTCACTTTTACAAAGTAAAGGTGTTATAGGCACTTTTCCTAATAAACTAGATTCATAGACTTTATTTGAATGAAATCAAATCAGTCCTAGTACCCACTCTTCGAAAGTGTGGATATACGACTCTTGTTTAATTGTGTCCCAGACAATAATGCCACAATATGTTTCAACTGATTAAATCAGTTCGAGCTATTTTGTTTGACATATTATATGTTTGAGATATAATTTATATTCAAAATATAAATGTTGTTATTCATATCTAATGTGTTTATCTCAATATCATCTTTATATAATAAAACACTTTAGTGTTATAGAATATAAAGGTTAATCCGCAGCGGATTAAACACTGATATAGAGATAATGTTTCTAGTCAAACTAGTTACATTATAACAGTTTCCCAATTTAGGTACACACTCGAAGGGTAGTTCCTAAAATTAGGTATATACGATTAAAACATCGACCGTCGTCCCGTTTTCGATTCGCAGATAAATCTCAATTGAAGTCAGTATCCTGCTCAAAGCAGATTCTGAACATCAATGCATATTTATGTATCATAATAAGTATCTAAAATCCAATTTTAATACTAGTAATGAACATATTTATGACAAACATATTTGAAGTCAGAGCCTTGCCCCGTCTTCAATTCCTTCATGTATGCTTTGTCCAAACGGCAGTCACGCTTCCGCGATCCCGTTTGCCACATTTAAGGCAGACATTTTGGGATATGTCATTTATCTTCCCAGAAGATTATAATGATTTTGCCTTTACTCTTTTCAATACTTCAGAAGCCTTTGGCCAAGCCTCGGGTTTCTAGAATATCGATGTAAGGTGCGCCTTGCGCTACTTACCTTATTGCAAAGTTTGACTTTGTCTCCTTGAGAATAGTCATTAACTCTCCAAGAGTTTATTATTGCAATTTAGTACTTCTAAGATCTAAGAATAGATCTATGAAGATCCTTCAATTTCTTTATCATACTTTAAGGATCTAATCCTTATTTCCGATTAAGAAATTAAGGAGTATATTGTGACAAGCTTAATGGATTAAGCATTAAAGTTATCATCACATGAATCTTCCAAAGATCATGCTCTACTATTTGCTTAACTCCGGGATTAGGCCTAATATGTTATTTTATCAAATAAAGTAACTTATTAGTTTCCAGGACCATCCTGAAATATTATTCCCAATTTGAAAAATAAACCATTTAAATACATTTTCCTTAGGATTATGTTTTAAATGTCAATCTTTCATTTTTATCTTGATTTTAATAGTCCAACTATTTAATCAATGATTTCAGTACTATTTATAATGATTACTATAGTCCAACTATTTAATCAACTATAATTTATTAGTTTGAATACAGTCCAACTATTTTAAACGACGAATAAATATTAGTCCAACTAACATTTAATTTATTTGACGAATGATATTGTCTGAGCGCGTATGGCAAGTAATTAAACGAATATTGTAAATTTAATTCTCGCCTCCCACTATTTTTCGGCGAGCCTCTAACCCTCTATCGAGTATTCCGGAAACCGTGTTTCCTAGTGGGCTAGGATCCCGTTAAATATCACACAATCTTGACTTTGGCCAACAAATTGTATGATAATTAACTAGGTAGATCTCTAAGATCAATTGGATCCCATCCAATTCATAGATCCAGTAGGGGGACATCCAAGTCCGAAACATATATTTTATATATGCCAATATATCCAATATATTACCTAACCTTTTTCCTCTAAATCAACTAAGCCTTGGCTTTGGCACAACAAACTTAGTGATCCCAGTTAAGCGTGACCCATTGACCATGGAAAGCTTCGTAATCAATGTCGATGGACAAGAAGTGATCTTTGTTAGTGTTCCTAGAACATGCCAGGATCTAATAAGTAAGAAAATGTGTTCTTAAAATCATTATAAGTTGCGGAATATACTTACAACGAACGGATTTGAGCTTTTAAATTTTGAGTAGAAGATGATCTCCAAGATCCAACCTTAATGATTCCAAGCTTTGAGTTAGGAATGAAGATCTCTAAGATCCAATCTTTGTGTTGATTCCAAGCTTTGAGTTGTTTCCCTATCACCTTTGTTGATTCCTTGAAGTGCTAGCTAACTTGATTTTGCCACAAAATCAAAGAGAAGAAGAACAAGAAGCTCACACCCAAAGTGTAAAGAACTAGGGTTCTATTTTATTCCAAGTGTTACAAATGAGAGAGAGAGATAAGTCTTAGTAAAAAGGGTTTTACCCTTTTCACCTAAACTTGGTAGTTGAGAGTCTTAGTTTCACAAAACCAAAACTTGGTGGTTGAAAAGCAAGTGGTATTGGCATAAATGCCAACTACTCTCCCAACTACCACATGTGAAGTGGGCCCCATATTTGAATTCAAAATTCAAATGAATTCTACGAATGTTTGCCGCGACTCGGATTCATTTAATCCGATTAAACGAATTCTCGTCGCTAAATAATTAAATCTAATTTAATTAAATAACGACGTCTCGTAAATTTATTATGAATGCCGTTTACGACTTAATTCTAAATTAGTTCGTTCGTTCATATTAAAGTCCCACTTTAATTTCGTAATGAAATCCAATTCATATTAATATATCTGATATATTAATTTTAGCCCATGTCAATAAATTAAATAGAAAAATCAAATTTAACTATTAAATTTATTTTACCGATTAATTCCAAATTAATCATGCTCTCTCTCTTTCGAACACATTTAATCCCAGATTAAATAATGCTTAAATTAATCCCAGATTAATTTTCTCTCTCTTAATCGAGTCAACTGTCATCGGTGAATCTTTGGGAAGCGACCCAAGAGACCTCTGGATATGTTGGTAGTAAATTCGGTTATCGGACTATCCAATTAAGTGCGTACCTCGTACCACGTTCTTACCGATTTACAAGACATGGTTGGCTTCTAGCAAAACACCGTGCCTACCTAATTCTCCAGAAATATTCTTACTGGAATATACAATCTATGTCAGGCGTAGTATACGTAGTATTGCGTATAGCGATCCAGTATCTCATGTCACGTGCAAGGCTTGGGGTTGGAATAATGTCTACCCCGTACGAAGCACATATCGGATATTAAGCAACTAGTCTCTTTGAATCGGATAATCATGACCTTGTCATATTATCCCGATGGTTGCAACACAATAGAGACCAGTTCTGAATCCCTGCGTGATCATCATCTCCATATGTCTGAAGTGATACCTCCATCTTGACATCACACCCAATACATTACGATTCTCAATAAACCTAGTAGAGGCGTACACAGAACCTATTAAAGCCCTGGACGACCAAAACCAAAGTCTACCGATTGTCGCAAGTACTAGCGATGCAAGTCTCATGTTAAGACCAAATACACCTACCCTGAAGCGGACTCCCATAAACACATATACATACTACCAATGGGATTCTGCGGGGTCTATCCAGAGCGAAGCTGTTTTCCGTACCATCGGTAAAACACAGCCTCATATCGCACTTGCATAAGTATCCAATACTTAAATATATGAGAACTATGTCGTTATGCCCTCACAACGCGCACAAGTGCAATACTAGTCTATTCCGCATTATCGATGTCCAGTTTCGATAATACTACGACTAGGGATATTTAATGATTAAACCTTTATGGATTGATACTGTCTCATATCATCTCAATCCGGAACTAATCATAAGGACTTTTACCATTTATATATCAAAGTAAATAAATTACAAAACGGTAAAAGGTAATTTCATTACTACATAGTTAATTTTGTACAAAAACACAATGTCTTTTACAAACAGTGACGCTATGGGTCATAATTGTCTAACAATCTCCCAGTTGGCCTATAGCCAGCCACTCAAGCATCTAACACCTGAACTATGTATATATCTTTCAAACTTTAGCTGTGAAATAGCTTTCGTCAGCGGATCTGCAATATTGTCATCTGATGCGACCTTCTTGATCTTCACATCGCCACGATGTATGATCTCATGAATCAGATGGAAACGTCGAAGAACATGCTTGGATCGTTGATGAGACCGCGGTTCCTTAGCCTGTGCTATAGCCCCGTTATTGTCACAATACAATGGAACGGGCTCAGCTGCTAACGGAACTACTCCTAATCCAATTAGGAATTTACGGATCCAAACTGCCTCTTTTGCTACTTCAGCTGCAGCAATATACTCCACTTCTGTTGTTGAATCAGCAACAGTCTCTTGCTTGGATGATTTCCAGCTTACTGCTCCATTGTTCAAACAAAACATGTACTCGGATTGCGACTTAGAGTCGTCTTTATCAGTTTGGAAACTTGCATCGGTATCCCAGTTACCTCAAGTTCTCCATCTCCATAAACTAAGAAAGCATCCTTAGTTCGTCTAAGATACTTAAGGATGTTCTTAACCGCCATCCAGTGACCATCACCTGGATCGGCCTGATAGCGACTACACATGCTCAAAGCATACGAGACATCATGTCGCGTACATATCATGGCATACATGATCGATCCGACTGCCGAGGCGAACGGTATCCGACTCATGCTGTTTCTCTCATCTTGAGTTTTAGGACACATGTCCTTAGATAGAGTGATGCCATGTGACACTGGTAACAGTCCCCTCTTGGACTGATCCATGTTGAATCTTTTCATCACTTTGTCAATGTACGTGCTCTGGGAGAGTCCAAGCAGCTTTCTAGATCTATCCCGGTAGATCTTTATTCCTAGAATATAGGTTACTTCTCCCAGATCTTTCATGGAGAATTTTAATGAAAGACAAGCTTTCACCGATGTTAACATGGGAATGTCATTGCCCATAAGCAATATATCATCAACATAAAAGACAATAAAAGTCAGTGCTCTCCCACTAACCTTCTTATATACACAAGGATCATCTTCGTTTTGAATGAAATCATATTCTTTTATGATCTCATCAAAACGTTGGTTCCATGACCGAGATGCTTGCTTCAGTCCATAAATGGACCGATTTAACTTACAAACCTTTTTTGCAAGTCTAGACACGATAAAACCGTCAGGATGTTGCATATAAACATCCTCCAAAAGGTTTCCGTTAAGGAAATCAGTTTTAACATCCATCTGTCATATCTCGTAATCGAAATATGCAGCAATAGTAAGCATTATCCGAATGGATTTAATCATGGCAACGGGTGAGAAAGTTTCGTCATAATCGACACCATGTCGTTGACGATACCCTTTCGCTACAAGCCTAGCTTTGTACGTTTGTACGTTGCCATCCATGTCGGTCTTCTTCTTGAAGACCCATTTGCATCCAATAGGCTTTACGCCTTCTGGTGCATCAACCAGTGTCCAAACTTGGTTGGTGTACATGGAATCCATTTCGGACTTCATGGCCTCTTGCCATAAAGCGGAATCGATATCTTGTATCGCTTCCTCATACGTAGCCGGTTTGTTATCCTCAATGAGATTAATATCTACATGAGGTGAGATCAGAAACCCATACCTCTTAGGTAGTTTCCTGACTCTCTCCGATCTACGCGGTCCTTGTGTAATAGAAGATTGTGGTACAGTCCCATCCCGGATGGACTGTTCATGTTCCGTTGAGGATTCTATGCCAGGAATAGTATCACTCCAATTTTCATCGAGTTCTACTTTCCTCCCACTAACCACTGCATTTAGGAATTCATTCTCAAGGAAAAGCGTATGTAGAGCAACAAATACTTTATTCTCTCGTGGGTGATAGAAGTAATATCCTTTTGTTTCCCTAGGATATCCTACGAATAGGCATTTATCCGATTTGGGCTCAAGTTTGGTACCTTCCTAACGTTTGACGTATGCCCAACATCCCCAAATCTTCAGGAATGAGAAACCCGGTTTCTTTCATGTCCATATCTCATACGGATTCTGTTGCACAGACTTTGACGGAACCTTATTCAAAATAAGAATTGCACTGTTTAATGCATATCCCAAGAAGGAAATAGGTAGCTCAGTGTGACTCATCATAGACCTTACCATGTCCAACAAAGCTCGGTTTCTCCGTTCAGACACATCGTTTAATTGCGGTGTTCCAGGAGGAGTCCACTGTGAAAGAATACCATATTCTTTCAAGTAATCTAGAAACTCATTGCTCAAGTATTCGCCACCACGGTCCGACCGTAATGTCTTTATACTCTTGCCGGTTTGTTTTTCAACTTCGTGTCGAAACTCTTTGAATTTCTCAAAAGTTTCCGACTTGTGTCTCATAAGATACACATAACCATAACGCGATGCATCATCCGTAAAGGTTACGAAGTATTCATATCCACCTCTAGCCTGGCTAGACATGGGCCCACATACGTCACTATGAACGAGGGCTAACAGTTCGGTGGCGCGTTCACCCTTACCGCTAAAAGGTGATTTAGGCATTTTGCCTAATAAGCAAGATTCACAGATGTCATATGAATTTGGATCAAATCCGTCCAAGTACCCACTCTTCGAAAGTGTGGATATGCGAGTCTTGTTTATGTGTCCCAGACGACAATGCCACATATAAGTTTCATCTTTGTTACTCGTTTTGAGCCTTTTGTTTGTTACATATGTTTGAGATTGATTTATATTCAAAATATAAAGACCATTATTAGCATCAGCAGAAATATCTCAAAATCATCTTTATAAACAAAAACCCAGTGTTTCGGAATACAAAAGTGTACCCGCATTGGGTCAAACAAGATACAGAGATAATATTCCTAGTCAAACTAGGTACATAATAACAGTCATTAAGTTCAAGTACATGCCCCGAGTGCAGTTCTAAAACAAAAGTGCCAACGGCCAAAACGGCGACTGGTGCCCCATTTCCAATGCGTAGATCAATCTCCCCTTAAACATGCATTCTAAACATATAATAAAGCGCGTATAAGTAAATAATAATGATATGCAGATGGATACTTACACATTGATCCTAGATCAAATCTCTCCATTTCCTCTCTCCCGCTAGCACAAATATTTCTTCTACCCGTTTCACTACATTTCTAAAGAAACCTCATTTACATTGAGGGGAATAGGTGAGAAGAGAATACAAAGAGTAGGGAGGTAATAAGGCTGGACACGCAGGTCCAATTAATAAATCAAATTTATTACAACAATTTCTAAAATTGCCCCACCCATCTAATATCCATCTGATATTCATTATTCATGCATCACAACCATGTATTCACACAAGCATGTTATCAATCAATCTAATCAAATTAATTAATCTGATAATTACTGACCATCTAATGTTCAAACAACGATTTGATTTTGCTCGAGTCAAACTCGTTTTGCGAATAAGTACTCAAAGTACGAATTCTTGAATTAAATTAAACTACAACATTAAATCCAATTTAATATGTATTTAATACTTATTCATTTATTTAATTCCAAATTAAATACTACACTTATTAATAAACCTTTTACGACTTAAATTCCAATTTAATCGTTACGGGTCTCAAAGCCCGATTAACATCCAATGTTAATTTTATTAAAGTCCAATGGGCTTTTAATTAATTTCTTTAAGGCGTGGGCTTCGGCAACCAAAGCCCAATCAAGGAATTACCCCATAAGCCTAGAAATCAATTTAGGCCCATTAGGCCCAATTAAACTATAAAAGGTCCATTAGTCGCATTTGGGCTTTATGGAAGCGATTTTAGGCCCAAATGGATCCAACCAATTTAGCCTAAACCTAACTTGGTACAACCAAGCCCAATAAGCCCATTTACAACATTACAAGCCCAATTAACAAAATAGGCCCATTTTAATTAAATTACAAAATCCAATTCACAATTTAATTAAACTAAGTGTATAGCATAATTAATTACCCAAATCAATATTTCCAAAACACAAATTTGTACAATTAATCATGCTCATTAACAACAAAACATGTCCAACACATTTTATAAAAAATCAAACCCAATTCATGCTCTTTAACTCTCGGCAATTTGGGGTTTATTTATATCTGATTCGGTTTCAATCCAATTAAATCCACAATCGACATTAAATCAACATTACCGAATGATTCCAACTCATCCAATGAATCAAAATCAAAAAATTCCAAGACATTAGGGCTAGTATACCTCTCGGCCAAGCTAAGGATTTTGGGCAAAATTGTTCCAAACAACATTTCTTGAAATTGATCCAATCAATCTTCAATCAACAACATTTAAGCATACTAAATCATCCAATTTCATTAAATCATGCTCAAAATCAATTCACCCAATTTTAAGCCCTAAATCGGTTTCATGCTTTTAACAACGCTCTGATACCATTGTTGGAGTTCTATGGTCCCAATGATCGAATTAACAAGCATAAAACATGTAAGAATACAATCGAGGAAGTTGCGAAATACTTACATCGAGCGGTAGAGCGACACGGTGAAGACAAAAACTTTTTCTGCCCTTTGAGAGTGCTCGGCAGTGAGCTGCAACTGTCCTTCAAGAATCGGCCATGTGTGGTTCCATCAAGCTCAAAGCTTTAGTTGAAATGATTTCATGCACACGGGTGGGTTTCCCTATCACATTCGTATGTCTCTTTGAGTGCTAGCTCTTGATTTTTTTGCCATAAAACACCATTGTTTCTCCCTTCACTGTCACGGCAGTGACCAGAAAATGAAGAGCAACAGCCCACTTTAGGCGTGAATGAGGAAGAAGAGAGAAGGAGAGAGAGATGGATAAATGTGTATTAGATTATTGATTTCTAAAATCAATTCACCATATACCAATTTTTGATTTTCAAAAAGTCAAAAAGTACAAGCATTAAAAGCTTATCCATCTACCACCATCAATCAATCAAGTGACAACTTGTCACATCACTCAAAGTGACATGTGATTTGACGCTTGATGTGACTAATGAATTGAGCTTGATTTGACTTGCGTGCCGCACTCGAATTCGAAATGCGAATGCGCTCGCAAATAATCCCGGGCTCGGGTTCGTTAATTCCAAATTAACGAATTTTCCGTTACGACGTAATTGAATGATTATGCCTAGCGAAATCACTATTCACATCGCTAAAGAATTAATTCTAAATTAACTCGTTCACCCGAATTAAAATCTAATTTCAATTCCGGGTCGAAATCCAATTTCATATAATATATCGAATATATTATTTTATCGATTAATTCCAAATTAATCGTTATCTCTCTTTAAATGATATTTTATCCCAAATAAAATATCTCCGTAATTAATCCCAGATTAATTTTCTCTCTCATCTAATTAATCCTAGATTAATAAAGTGTGAGTCATACGTCATTGGTGAATCTTCGGGAAGCGACCCATGAGATCCCCAGATATGTTGGCAGTAAATTCGGTCGTCAGACTATCCGAACACGTAAGTACCTAGTACTACGCTTGTACCGATTTACAAGACAAGGTTGGCTTCTAGTAAAGCGCCATGCCTACCCAATTCTCCAGAAACATGCTTACAGGAATAAGCGATCTATATCAGGCGTAGTATACGTAGTATTGCGTATTTCGATCCAGTATCGGATGATCATGTGCTAGGCCTGGGGCTGGAATTGTGTCTACCCAGTACGAAGCACATATCGGATCTCTGGTAACTATTCTCTATAATCGGATAAACATGACCTTGTCATTTTATCCCTATGACTGCAGTACATAAGAGTGATACTTCCGTCTTGACATCACACCCAACACACTACGATTCTCAATATACCCAGAAGAGGCGTACACAGAACCTGTTAAAGCCCTGGATGACCAAAACCAAAGTATATTGATTGTCGCAAGTATTAGCGGTGCAAGTCTCAGGTTAAGACCAAATACACCTACCCTGATTTCGGACTTCCATAGACACATAGTCATACTACCAATGGAATTTCGAGGGGGTCTATCCAGAGCGAAGCTGTTTCCCGTACCATCGGTAAAACAACCTCCTATTACACTTGCATGAGTATCCTATACCCAAATATATGAGAACTATGCCGTTATGCCATCACAACGCGCACAACGGTAAACACATCATAAGGACCTCCTATCATTAAATACTCTGACTAGGGATATTTAATGATTTATCCTTCGTGGATTGATACTGTTTCATATCATCTCAATCCAGGAACAAATCATAAGGACCTCCTATCATTTATACATCTTGGTGATCTAATCACAAATGATAAGAGAGCAATCTCCTTTGTCACATTGTTAATTTGTACAACAACACTATGATCTGTACAAATAGTGACGCTATGGGTCATAACTATCCAACAATTCGGACTTCCATAGACACATAGTCATACTACCAATGGAATTCCGAGGGGTCTATCCAGAGAGAAGCTGTTTCCCGTACCATCGGTAAACACAGCCTCCTATTACACTTGCATGAGTATCCTATACCCAAATATATGAGAACTATGCCGTTATGCTCCCACAACGCGCACAAGCGTAATACTAGTCTATTCCGCATTATCGATGTCCAATTTCGATAATACTACGACTAGGGATATTTAATGATTAAACCTTCGTGGATTGATACTGTCTCATATCATCTCAATCCGGAACTAATCATAAGGACCTTTTATCATTTATACATCTCGGTAATCTAATTACAAATGATAAAAGAGCAATTTCCTTTGTCACATAGTTAATTTGTACAACAACACCATGATCTATATAAATAGTGATGCTATGGGTCATAATTGTCCAACAATCTCCCACTTGACCTATAGCCAATCACTCAAGTGTCCTACACCCGAACTATGTACGGTTCGCTCAAACTTCTGCTGAGAAAAGGCTTTCGTCAGCGGATTTGCAAGGTTATCATCTGATGCGATTTATTCGATCATCATATCGCCACGATGTATGATCGGAATGAATCAGATGAATAATTGAAGTATATATCTCGATCGTTGATGAGACATTTAATTCTTTAGCTTGTGCTGTAGCCTAGATCAGCTGCTAACAGAACTATTCCTAATCTAAATAGGATTATTATCGACCCAAATGGCTTCTATTGCTGCCTCAGCTGCAGCAATATTCCGCTTTTGTTGTTTATTCAGTAACAGTATCTTGCTTGGAAGATTTCCAGCTCACTGTTCTGTTATTCAAACTATATGGTACCGTTTTTACGACTTATAGTCGTCTTTATCGGTTTGGAAACTTACAGTAGTGAACCCAATCACTTCAAGTTCTCATTCTCCATAGATCAAGAAAGCATCCTTAGATCATCTAAGATACATAAGGATGTTCTTAACATCAATCCAGTGACTATCACTTGGATTGGCCTGATTGTGAGTCCATATGCTCAAAGCGTATGAGACACCAGGTCGCGTACATTTATTTCAATGTACGAGCTCTCAGAGAGTGCCAATAACTTTAGATCTATCCCAGTAGATCTTTATTCCTAGAATAAAGGTTGTCTCTCCCAAGAATTCTACGGAGAATTTTCATGAAAGCCAAGCTTTAACCGATTGTATTATGGGAATATCATTTCCAAGAAGTGACATATCATCATTAATTAGGACATTCATTGTCAGTGCACTCCCACTAACCTCCTTATATACACAAGAATCATTTTTGTTTTGAATAAATGATAAACTATCATGATTACATCAAAACGATAGTTCCAAGAATGCTTATGCTTGCTTCAATCCATGAATAGATCGATTTAACTTGCAAACCTTTTTGCTAATTTTGGTACGACAAAACCGTCAGGATGTTGTAAACATCCTCCAAAAGGTTTCCATTTAAGGAAAGCAATTTTGACGTTCAGCTGCCATATTTCATAAATGAAACATGTAGCATTAGCAAGCATTATCCAAATGGATTTAACCATGGCAACGAGTAAAAGGTTTTGTCGTAATCGACACAGTGTTGATAACAATACCTTTTCGATACCGTTAAAAGCCTAGCTTAGCACGTTGGTATGTTGCCATCCATGTATGTCTTCCCTGAAGACTTATATAGTACCAATAGGCACAATGCCTTCCGGTACAACAACTAGTTTCCAAACTTGTTGGTATACATGGAATCCATTTTTGGACATCATGGCACTTTGCCATAATTAGAGAGTCGATACCTTGTATCACTTCCTCATACGTATTCAGTTCGTATTCCTCAATAAGATTGACATCTTTATGAGGTGAGATCAGAAACCCATACCTCTCAGGTTGTTTTCTGACTCTCCCCGACTTACGCGGTTCTTGTGTATTCGAAGATTACTGGTATAGTTTCATCCCTGATGAACTATTTTGTGTTCCATAAGAAATCGGTGCCTGGAATAGTATTACTCCAATTTTCATCGAGTTTTACTATCCTCCCACTTACCACTGCATATAGGTATTCCTCTTAGGAAAACCGCAAGGCAAGCAAAAATTACATTGTTCTCTTGTGAGTTGTATAAGTACTATACTTTGGTTTCCCTAGGAAAACCTACAATTTAGGCACTTATCCAATTTGGGTTCTAGTTTAGTATTATCCAAACATATGCCTAGCATCCCAAATCTTCAGGAATGAGAAAACCCAGTTTCTTTCCTGTTCATATCTAATATGAACTTTGTCAAACAGATTTTTATGGAACCTTATTCAAAATAAGTTTTGCACTGTTTAATGCTTATCCCTTGAAGGAAAATGGTAGCTCAGAGCGACTCATGATTAACCTTATCATGTCCAACAAAATTCGATTACTCTGTTCGGACACACCGTCACAATGAGGTGTTCCGGGAGGAGTCATTATTGAAAGAATACTATACTCTTTCAAGTAATCGAGAAACTTATTGCTTTAAGTATTTTCCATTACGGTCTTACCGTGACGGTTTTAATACTTTTGCCGATCTATTTGTTTACTTCGTGTCGAAACTTTCTGAAACTTTCTGATTTGTATTTCAAAAGAAACACATAACCATAACGCGATGCCACATCCGTAAAGGTCACGAAACATTCATATCCGCCTCTAGCCTAGCTAGATATGGGCCCACTTACGTCTCTATAAATGAGGGCTAACAGATCGGTGGCACTTGCACTTTTACCAAGTAAAAGGTGTTTTAGGCACTTTGCCCAATAAACTAGATTTGTAGACTTTATCTGATTAGAATCAAATCTGTCCTAGTACCCACTCTTCGAAAGTGTGGATGTACAAGTCTTGTTTAATGCGTCCCAGACAACAATGCCATAAATAAGTCTCAACTGATTAATTCAGTCTGAGCTATTTGTTTGTCATGTCATACGTTTGAGATTTATTTATATTCAAAATATAAATACTGTTATTTCACATCTAATGTGTTTATCTCAATATCATCTTTATAAAATAAAACACTTTAGTGTTCTAGAATATGAAGGTATACCCGTAATGTTGGACAATTATGACCCATAGCGTCACTATTTGTACAGATCATAGTGTTGTTGTACAAATTAACTATGTGACAAAGAGATTGCACTCTTATCATTTGTGATTAGATCACCTAGATATATAAATGATAGGAGGTCCCTATGATTTGTTCCTGGACTGAGAATGATATGAGACAGTATCAGTCCACGAATGATAAATCATTAAACATCCATAGTCAGAGTATTATTGAGATTGGACATCGATAAATACGTAAAAGACTAGTATTGCACTTGTGCATGTTGTGAGGGCACAACGGCATAGTTCTCGTATATTTGGGTATAGGATACTCATGCAAGTGTAATAGGAGGTTGTGTTTCACCGATGGTACGGGAAACAGCTTCGCTCTGGATAGACCCCTTCGGAATTCCATTGGTAGTATGA
Source organism: Zanthoxylum bungeanum (assembly GCA_019454045.1). Lineage (NCBI taxonomy): Eukaryota > Viridiplantae > Streptophyta > Magnoliopsida > Sapindales > Rutaceae > Zanthoxylum > Zanthoxylum bungeanum. The sequence goes on along the minus strand of SKCR01035594.1, from coordinate 72,813 downwards.
CTACGTGTCTATGGAAGTCCGAAATCAGGGTAGGTGTATTTGGTCTTAACCTGAGACTTGCACCGCTAATACTTGCGACAATCAATATACTTTGGTTGAGGTCGTCCAGGGCTTTAACAGGTTATGTGTACGCCAATACTGGGTATATTGAGAATCATAGTGTGTTGGGTGTGATGTCAAGATGGAAGTGTCACTCCAGTCATATGGAGTTGATGGTCACGTAGGATACGGTACTGGTTCTCTTAAGTACTGCAGTCATCGGGATAAAATGACAAGGTCATGTTTATCCGATATAGAGACTTGTTACCAGAGATCCGATATGTGCTTCGTACGGGGCAGACACGATTCCAGCCCCAGGCCTAGCACATGATCATCCGATACTGGATCGAAATACGCAATACCACGTATACTACGCCTGATATAGATCGCTTATTCCTGTAAGCATGTTTCCGGAGAATTGGGTAGGCATGGCGCTTTGCTAAAGGCCAACCTTGTCTTGTGAATCGGTGTAAACGTAGTACGAGGTACTTACGTGTTCGGATAGTTTGACGACCCGATTTACTGCCAACATATCTGGAGATCTCATGGGTCACTTCCCAAAGATTCACCGATGACGTATGACTCACACTTTAATTAATCTGGGATTAATTTAATGAGAGAGAAAATTAATCTGGGATTAATTAAGAAGATATTTTATCTGGGATAAAATATCAATTAAAGAGAGAACGATTAATTTGGAATTAATCGATAAAATAATATATTTGATATATTATACGAAATTTGATTTCGACGCGGAATTAAAATTAGATTTTAATTTGGGCGAACGAATTAATTTAGAATTAATTCGTTAGCGATGTGAATAGTGATTTTGCTAGGCGTAATCATTTAATTACGACACAACGGAAAATTCGTTAATTTGGAATTAGCGAACCCAAGCCCGTGATTGTTTGCGAACGCATTCGCATTTCGAATTCGAGTACGGCACGCAAGTCAAATCAAGCGTCAAATCATTAGTCACATCAAGCGTCAAATCATTAGTCACATCAAGCGTCAAATCGCATGTCACTTTGAGTGATGTGACATTTGAGAGATTGATGTGAGAAGAATTAAAGCATTTAATGTTTTGATTTTTGAAATTGAAAAAAGGTAAATGATTTATTTATTTTGGAAAATATAACCTTTTACATTTTTTCTTTTTCACTAATTCTCTCTCTCTCTTTACGGTATTAGGTTTTGGAAACCTTTCCCTCATCTCTTTCCTCTATGCTTGTATAAGGATAGCTTAGAGTTATATGTAATCAATTTGATGAAAAATTAATTGGATTAATTTTCCCCAATTTGTTATGCTTGGCCGAAAATGGAGGCTCCCTAATTGTCTTGGTTTTTTGATTTTTTGAACATTAGATGTGTTGGAAATCATTTGGGGATGTTGAATTTATGTTTAATTTGGTTCAATTGGATTGAATTTGATTTGGGCACATTTTTCCCCTTTGGCCGAGACTTTAGCACATGAATTGGGTTGATTTTTGTCAAATTATATTGGACATGATTCCATGATGTTAAGCATGATTAATTGAACAAATTTGGTGTTTTGGAAATATTGATTTGGGCAATTAATAATGCTATACACTTTATTTGATTGAATTGAAAATTGGATTTTGTAATTTAATTAAATTGGGCCTTAAATTGGATTTGGGCTTTTAAAGTTGTTATTGGGCTTGTTGGGCTTTGTTGTACAAAGTTGGGTTTAGGCGAAATTGGTTGGATCCAATTAGGCCCAAAACCGCATCCAAAAGGCCCAAATGCGACTAATGAACCTTTAAGTTTAATTGGGCCTAATGGGCCTAAATTAATTTATGGGCTTATGGGGTAACTCCCGGATTGGATTTTGGTTATTCGGTTTGACCCGAGTTGACCAAAAGTCCATGTCTTGAAGAAATTAATTAAAAGCCCATTGGACTTTAATTAAATTAATATTGGATATTAATTGGGCTTTGAGACCCGTAACGATTAAATTCAGAATTTAAGTCGTAAAGGTTTATTTTATAAAGTGTAATATTTAATTTGGAATTAAATAATGAATTAGAATTAAATGCGTATTAAATTGGATTTAATTATGTAATTTAATTTTATTTGAGAATTCGTACTTTGAGTACGTGTTCGCAATAAGAGTTTGACTCGAACAAAATCAAATCTTTGTTTGAACATTGGATGATCACTAATTATCAGATTAATTAATTTGATTAGATTGATTGATAACATGCTTGTGTGAATACATGGTTGTGATGCATGAATAATGTATATCGGATGGATATTAGCTGGGTGGGGCGATTTTGGAAATTGTAATAAATTTGATTTATTAATTGGACCTGCGAGTCCAGCCTTATCTCCTATTTCTTTGTATTCTCTTCTCACATATTCCCCTCAATGTAAATGAGGTTTCTTTAGAAGTGTAGTGTAACGGGTAGAAGTAATACATGTGCTAGCTGGAGAGAGAAAGAGAGAGATTTGATCTAGGATCAATGTAAAGTATCCATCCGCATATCATTATTATTTTATTATACGCGCTTTATTATGTGTTTAGAATGCATGCTTAAGGGTGTATGATGATGAGACCTTAACAAAGATAATAAATTGGTTGCCAATTTGCACGCGAAAAACCCTCGCTAAATATTAAACGTCTTTCCTTCCATTGAGTGATTCTCACTCAAGATCCGAGACGGCATTGGTTTGTTGGCCAAAGTCAAGGCCTTTGTCTGTCGAAGATGTGTTTGAATCACGAAGGCTTTGTTCCATATTGGTGTCTTGTCAAAGTTGTGGTTTGTTGGCCAAAGTCAAGGCCTTTGTCTGTCGAAGATGTGTTTGAATCACGAAGGCTTTGTTCCATATTGGTGTCTTGTCCAAGTTGTGGTTTGTTGGCCAAAGTCAATACCACTTCTTGTCCATCGACATTGATTACGAAGCTTTCCATGGTCAATGGGTCGCGCTTGACTGGGATCACTAAGTTTGTTGTGCCAAAGCCAAGGCTTAGTTGATTCAGAGGAAAAAGGTTAGGTAATACATTGGATGTATTGGCATATATAAGATATATGTTTCGGACTTGGATGTCCCCCTACCGGATCTAGGAATTGGATTGGATCCAATCGATCTTAGAGATCTACCTAGTTAATTATCATACAATTTGTTGGCCAAAGTCAAGATTGTGTGATATTTAACGGGATCCTAGCCCCACTAGGAAACACGGTTTCCCGAGTACTCGACAGAGAGTTTGAGGCTAGCCGAAAAATAGTGGGAGGCAAGAATTGAATTTGCAATATTCGTTCAATTAATCGCCATACGCGCTCAATCACAAATATTTCGTCATATCAATTAAATGTTAGTTGGACTAATATTTAAATTGTTGTTTTAATAAGCAGTTGGACTGTATTATAATTGATTATATAATTGGATTATAGTAATCAATATATTTGAATTAATTAATTTCAATTTACAGTTGATTTTATAATTGGATTATAGTAATCAATGTAATTGAGGTTAATTAATTTAAATTATATTTGATTGTATAGTTGGACTATAATAATAAATATAATACAAAGTACCACAAATCGTTGATTAAATAGTTGGACTATTAGAATCAAGATTGAAAATGAAAGATTAATGTTTAAAACATAATCCTGGGTGAAAATGTATTTAGACGACTATAATTTTCAAATTGGGAATTAAATTTCAGGATGGTCCTGGAAAATTAATAAGTTACTTTATTTGATAAAATAACCTATTATGCCTAAGCCTGGAGTTAAGCAAATAAGTGGAACATGATATTTGGAATATTCATGTAATGATAACTTTAATGCTTAATCCATTATACTTGTCATATAGACTCCTTAATTTCTTTATCAGAACTAAGAATTAGATTCTTAAAGTATGATATTGAAATTGAAGGATCTTCATAAATCTATACTTAGATTTTAGAAGTACATAAATTGCAATAATAAACTCTTGGAGAGTTAATGACTATTCTCAAGGAGATAAAGTCAAAGTTTGCAATTAGGCAAGTAGCGCAAGTCGCACCTTACTTCGATATTTCAGAATGCCAAGGCTTGGCTAAAGGCTTCTGGAGTATGGAAAAGGGCAAAGGCATAATCATTATAATCTTCTGGGAAGATATAGGACAAATCCCAAGAAGGAATTGAAGACGGGACAAGGCTCTGACTTCAAATATGATTGTCATAAATATATTCATTACTAGTATTTAAAATTGGATTTTGATACTTAGTGTGTTATATAAATATATATGTATTGATGTTCAGAATCTGTTTTGAACATGATACTAACTTCAATAGAGATTTATCTGCGAATTGGAAATGGGACGAAAGTCGCTGTTTTAACCATAGAAACCTAAGTTTAGGAACTACCATTTGGGTGTGTACTTAATTAGGATACTGTTATAATGTAACTAGTTTGACTAGGAACATTATCTTTATATCAGTGTTTAATCCGTTGCGGATTGAACCTTTATATTCTAGAACACTAAAGTGTTTTATTATATAAAGATGATATTGAGATAAACACATTAGATGTGAACAACAATATTTGTATTTAGAATATAAATAAATCTCACACGTATAACATGACAAACAAATAGCTCAAACTGATTTGATCAGGTTGAAACTTAAAGTGGCAATGTTGTCTGGGACACATTAAACAAGAATCGTATATCCACACTTTTGAAGAGTGGGTACTCGGACTGATTTGATCCCAATCAAATAAAGTCTACGAATCTAGTTTATTGGGCAAAGTGCCTAATACACTATTTACTTTGTAAAAGTGTAAAATTCCACCGATCTGTTAGCCCTAATTCATTGTGAAGCAAGTGGGCCCATGTCTAGCTAGGCTATATGTGGATATGAATATTTCGTGACCTATACTAATGTGGCATCGCGTAATGGTTATGTTTTTCTTTTGAAGAACACAAATCGGAAACTTTTACAGTTTCGACACGAAATAGTCAAACAGATCAGCTATAGTATTAAACCGTTACGGTAAGACCGTAATGGAAATTACTTAAGCAATAAGTTTCTAAAATACTTGAAAGAGTATAGTATTCTTTCAATAAGGACTCCTCCCGGAACACGTCATTGTGACGGTGTGTCCGAACTGAGTAACCGAATTTTGTTAGACATGATTAGGTTAATCAAGAGTCGCTCTGAGCTACCATTTCCTTCAACGGATAAATCATAAACAGTGCATAACTTATTTAGAATAAGGTTCCATTAAAATCTGTTTGACAGATTTCATATATATATATATGAACAGGAAAGAAACCGAGTTTCACATTCCTGAAAATTTGGGTATGCAAGGCATATGTTTAGATGATACCAAACTAAAACCCAAATTGGATTAGTGTCAATTGTAGGTTATCTTAGGGATACCATAAGTATTGTACTTATACATCTCACCTGAGAACAATTAGTTGTTGCTCACCATGCGGTTTTCCTAATAGGAATACCGATATGCAGTGGTAAGTGGGAGGATAGTAAAACTCGATGAAAATCGGAGTAATACTTTTCGAAGCACCGATTCCTAATGGAACACAAATAGTTCATCAAGGATGAAACTATTACCATTGATCTTCGAATACACAAGAACTGAGGATGTGATACAATTTATCGACTCCCAATTATGACAAAGTGTCATGAGTCCAAAATGGATTCCATGTATATCAACAAGTTTGGATACTAGTTGACGTACCACAAGGCATTGTGCCTACTGGTACTGTATAAGTCTTCAAGGAAGACGTACATGGATGGAAACGTACCAACGTGTAAAGCTAGGCTTTTAACGGAAAGGTATCGTTATCAACATTGTGTTGATTACGATTCAACACTTTATCTGTTGCCACGGTAAATCCATTTGGATAATGCTTGCTAAAGCTGCATGTTTCATTTATGAAATATGATAGCTGGATGAAAAGTCACTTTCCTGAAAAGGAAACCTTTTGGAGGATGTTTAAAACATCCTGACGGTTTTGTCGTACATAAACTAGCAAACAAGGTTTGCAGGTTAATCGATCCATGTTTGGATTGAAGCAAACATAGGTTCTTGGAATTATCGTTTTGATGTAATCATAATTGAGAATGATTTAATTCAAAACGAAAATAATTCTTGTGTATATATGGAGGTTAGTGGGAGCGCACTGACAGTGAATGTCCTGAGTAATGATGATATATCATTTCTTGGAAATGATATTCCCATAAAATAATCGGTGAAAGCTTGGCTTTCATGATAACGACTATAAGTCGTAACAAAGGTACTATAAAAGTATGAATAACGATATAGTGAGCTGGAAATCTTCCAAGCAAGATACTGTTACCAAATAAACAAACAATTTGGATTATTGCTGCAGCTGAGGCAGCAATAGAAGCCTTTGACCAGCGTAAACACACACGTATAACGCAAGCGCACGTATCGTTCAAGTAATATAAAAATATCGATCCCACGAGGACTTAATATCTAATCTATTAATTTTATGAAGTCAATGATTACTAGTATCTAACAGGTTGTTTGATTGATTTGAAATGGTGACGATTCTAAATTTAAAAAAACAAGTAAATAAAATTGTTCGAAAGTAAGTTTTAAGAAAATTCAATATTAAAAACTATATAGGGTTGTGATTTCTTCCAATATCATTTTAAAGATGAAGTGGTTATTTTATGTTTGTGTAATAAATCGGTTTATTAACCTGGACACTAAATTATGCAAAAGCCTCTGTCGATGGTCAGACGCAAATACCCAGTTTAACCCAATTGAACCATATGTCTATGTCAACCAAATTATCTGGATTCATTAAGTTTAAGTTCCAATTATGGCTACCCCCGCCCGACAGATATATTCATATCCTGTAAGGAAATCTATTAAAGGGTTATCTATCCTCAAGGAAGATCGTGGGCTATTAAGTCTAAGGCTGAAACCTAAAATTAGGAAATCTATTAAAGGGTTATCTATCCTCAAGGAAGATCGTGGGCTATTAAGTCTAAGGCTGAAACCTAAAATTCCTTTGTCAAGTTTATTTTAGATTTACCACATCAATTTTATTAATGGCCAGTTAATGAAAAAGCATTAAGTTTAAGACTCAATAAATAAATCTTTATATTACCCAAGCTATAATTTAACCCCTTATAAACCGGTGATATTGGATTTCATCACAACCCCAGATAACTAATTTAGTTACACACATATTTACGGGTAGTAATAAAAACTTAAATAAAATAAAAGACATAAAGTAAAATACTGAAAATTAAATACAGAAAATTAAATGCTGAAAAGTAAATGCTGAAAAGTAAATGCTGAAATTAAATACTGAAAATTAAATGCTGAAAAGTAAATGTTGAAAGTAAATTGCTAAAAAGTAAATTGCTGAAAAGTAAATAAAGTAAAATTACAATAAAAGAAAATGCTGAGGTAAAAGGATCTACTTTTATTACTTCTATTTTAGATATCTCCCTTAATATAATATATTAACTTTGCATGATAATTACCAACCAGCCATATAGGCGGTATCCAGATTAAGTCAAATTAATAATTAATTACCAACCGACCAATCAGGCGGTATCCAGTTTAGTCAGGTTAAAACCAATTTAAATAATTACCAACCGACCAATATGGCGGTATCCTCGTTAAGTCAGATTTTAACTAGTTTATATATTATAATTAATGGAGATTAATCTAAATATTAGTAATAAAAGTTTTACCTTTTACCCCAGCAAATGGGGGTTACCTCCTCATTACTGAAAAGTAAAAACTGAAAATTAAATAAAGAAAAGTATTGTGCGAAAAAGTAAATTGCGGAAAGTAAAAACTTAAAAGTAAAGAAAAAAAAGTGCGAAAACGAAAATTAATTACTGAAACCTGTAAATAAACAAACAAGATACAATCTTCTTAGTATTCTTAAGGAATTCCTTAGAAGAAAGTATGAATTTTACAAATGAAATGGCTTGGTATTTATAGGCAAAATTTTGCATCCATCAAATCATCCACCAAATCAATTATTAATTGCTCCACTAATTACTCCACTAATTGCTCCACCAAATCCATTATTAATTGCTCCACTAATCCCTTATCATGTTTGGTGATGATTTGATAATTTTTATTATTTATTTATTAATTTATTTTTTGCTTTGAAAATGATTGAAAGTGACTTTAATAATTACACACTACACACTTCTGGATGGTTCATCAATTTCGGGCATGAAATCTTCAGAATTCGAAATTATTTTGTCTTTCAAAGTTGTAGATCCTTGCGTCTTCTTTAATCTGGAACTTGAATCAGCTCAATCCGATATCTGAGTAAAAAGTTATGCCCAAAATACGACAGATGCGCAAAACTGGAATTTCCAAAACTGCACTTCGTCAAAACGCCATTTCAAGTTTCCAATCTCCAAAATTAAAATATCAAGTCCAATAATTGCCCTTATTTGACCCATATTTCATCCTAAATGATTTCATTGAGACCCGATATTATTTTATCTGCAAAATAAACTAAAACACATCAAAACGTTCATCAAACCCGAGAAACTAAACAAAATATTAAGTTAAAGGGGCGGTAAATATTGATATATTTTCCGCTCATCACACCCCCAAACCTAACATTTTGCTAGTCCTCGAGCAAAACAATAAAATAAAATACATGAAACAATTAAAATTAAACTATGCCACTTTCGTAGGGATCACAGTTGCATTTTGCATATGCAACAAGCCTTTAAACCCTAGGTGTCCCTAGTGGACGAGTTGTAGTCTCGTGAGGGTTTACAGCAATGATACCCACAAACATTTTATAAAAGTAAAAATGTTGTGAAACTAATGCACACAAAAGCAAAAAGACAAGCGAAAAGAGAATAAAATGTTAGTGACTAATCAAGTGAAACTTTTACTCCAAGTTACTAGTTGCTTTGTTTCATTCTAAATTACCGAATAAGTAAATTCTCCGATTATTTTTACCATTCTCCATATACACAGCCAACAAAATATTAATCAACTCATTTTTGCCCACAACAGTCATAAGTGCAGTTGATAAGAGAGTAATATTTTTGTCCTAAAGTTTTATCAGAATTCACACCTTTTTGCAGCAATGGAATAATTTTTCATTTTTCTGATTTTTTCTTTGATTTTTCTCTATTTTTTATTTATATACAATATCTTCCATCTATGTAACGAGTGTTGGGTCGGTGGCTCCCAAACCAGTTGGCTTTAGGGCACCAGATGTTAAGACACCCCTGCAGACTTAATTACCCAGACTTCAGATATAAATATATATATATATATATATATATTTTTTTGCAGCATCTTCGATCCATGTAACGAGCTTTGAGCCAGTGACTCCCAACCAGTTGGTTTTAGGGCACTAGGTGTTAAAACACCCTTACAGACTTAATAACTCGGATCTCAGACTTTTTTTTTTTTACTCCATTGCTTTTTGAGATGTTTCTTCCAATTAAACTAGAGCACTGAATATTACAAACTTTTCAATTTTAGCTCATGTCCGTATGTTACTATGTATGTTGATAATACCTGCCAACTGAGCATAAAAAGATCCATTTTAGTCAATTTTATGGAGAATTTACAAATTAAATAATTCAAAATAAAATAAACAAAAATTAACTTGTTTCAAAATAGGTTTGAGATACGTCTCAGGAGTGGAAACTCCTTACTCGGCTATCTCTTACCAATTTCACCTTTTTAGTCAAAACAAAAACATAAAAAACACAAAATATTTTTGTAATTTTTGAAAATTTTTCAAATTTTTCGAAAATTTTTGGAACAAAAATAAAAAAAACAACATACAACTAAAAACAAGATATTAATCAACTAATTTCCTCCCTCAAACCTAAATGAGACATTGTCCCCAATGTCTTAAACAGTAGAAGAAGAGTTTAGAAGATAATACCTGGTTCACTGAAAATCGACAGGAAATTAAAGGTTAAGATCCAGATTAATTCGACGCCTCTTACCACGATCGTCCTCGGACCAATTTATCTTTGAAAGGATAGGGTCAACTTGTGGTTCATAGGCTATGAGTTGGTCTATTAGATCCGGAGCAGTTCTGGCAGTAAAGAGGAGTTCTTTCAAAGGTTTTGACACGAACCCATTTCTCCGAGCATCATCAAGAAACACACAAAGAAAATCATAAAATCCATCAACATTGAGGAATCCAAGCGGTTTCTGGTGTATGTTCAGGTTCGCCCAAGATAGAACTATAAAAATTTCCTCCAATGTACCCAAGCCACCTGGCAAAGCGATAAAAGCATCAACACAGTTAATCATTTCTACCAGTCGTTCAGACATACCTGGCACGATTAGTTCCTCTCCGTTTGATGATCCAATAATATTTGCCTCTGCCAAGGGTTTTGGGATGATTCCCAAAATGTGACTGCCTCCTTCCTGTACAGCCTTTGAAACGATCCCCATAAGTCCAAGATTTCCTCCGCCATATATTAAGTGCATATTCCTTGCAGCTAAGACTCGACCCAATTCTTGTGCTGCTTCTATGTATTGTGGCTTAGTACCAACACTACTACCGCAAAACACGCAGATGTTTTCAACTCGTCTTCTTGAAGTGGCTTCCATTTTTTTTTTGTATTTCTTTTTCAACTCTGGATGCCTTCAAAAGTGCAATGACGGGCTGAATTTATAGTACCTGAAAAAATGTGAGTAATAATAGCACAAATATCTTCCAGATGACGATTAGTAGCGAAATAATATCGTGTTAGTCAAAAAGGTTTGGATCCTGTCGGAGAAAATACAACAAAACAAATTATAATTATTAAGAAAAGACAAAGAGATATAATATTTACAAGAAAAGTAACGGTTGATTAACGTCTATGCGTCAGGGACAAGCTTCCCATCCAATTTTCTTATAAATTGGCAAACATGGTCTTTTTGAGTCAGATTCCCGAGACTTAACAATTGTCTTTCTTTTTGAAATTGTGTATGTAATTTGCGAATGGCTATATGAACATATCCACTGGGATGCGTCTCAAGAGTTGAAGATATTTCATCTACAGACTCCTTACTCAAGCCATCCCTAATGAATTTAATTTTGTTTTCGCGATTATCAGACACCATTCCTAAAGAACGACAACGAGTGTTGCAATTAAATCGTGCACATTTGAAACAAACACCCATTTGCTTAGCTCTACGTTTCTTTGCATATGTGCTTCTTCCAAAACCAGGCATATGTGAAATAAAAGAGTCAGAAGACTCACCTGCCAATCGGACTCGTGCTTCAATTACCCAATGAATATCATTAGGAATACAATGGATTGTCAATAACCTCATCCGTTCCAAGCGAGCTTTGTATACTTTCATCAGATATTTTGGAGGGAGAGAAGGAAATTGCTTGTGAAGATTTGCAAGAGCTTCTTCCATATTGAAATGACTAAACCTGCAAAAATTAAACACACAAAAATAAAACACACCAAATCACAATATATACACAAATTGCATGGGTTGCCTCCCTGCTAGCGCTAAGTTTAAAGTCGTCAGCCAGACTTGACTTCTCGAACGTTAAGCTGGATCTGAAAGTGTGACACTTTCTTTTTGTCGCTCAAATGATTCTCCCCAGTAGTGCTTGACACGTTTGTTTTTAACCTTGAATGTTTTGTTACCGTCAAGATCATGTATCTCAACGGCTCTATTTGGTAAAATTTTGGTGATCACAAATGGACCTGACCACCGTGATTTTGGCTTCCATGGGAAGAATTTCACCCTTGATTTGTTTAACAGTACCTTCTGCCCTGGTTCTAGTTGTATGCGCACTAACTTCTCATCATGTCTTCTTCTTGCCCTTTTCTTTGTACAATTTGGCATCATCAAAAGGCTGATTGTGAAATTCCTCCAATTCGTTGAGCTGGTGGAACTTTTTCTCTTCTGTTGCTTGTAGTGCAAGAATTGGCTCCTTCAGTACAAAAGACGCTTTATCTTTAGGCTCCACAGGCAATTGACATGTTTTAAGTTTGTCAGTAGAACTTTGCATTGCATTGGAGTTCTGAATGGTACTGTGTATCACATCGAGTCTGAAACATTCCTCCTTCTTTTCATCATCTGGGAAATTCATGGCTTTGAAAACATTGAATGTTACTTCTTGGTCTTGTACCCTCATGGTTAATTCTCCTTTTTGTACATCAATAATGGTTCGACCTGTAGCCAAGAATGGTCTCCCGAGGATGATTGGCACGTCTGCGTCTTCCTCCATATCAAGGACAATAAAATCTGCTGGGAAAATGAATTTGTCAACCTTGACCAGCACATCCTCAACTACACCTCTCGGAAATACGAGCGTTCTATCAGCAAGTTGTAGTGAGACTGAAGTTGGCATTGTTTCTCCAATCTGTAATTTCCTGAAAATAGAAAAAGGCTTCAAGTTAACACTCGCACCTAAATCACACAGAGCCTTACCAAAGTTATGTTCTCCTATGACGCAAGGAACAGTGAAACTGCCAGGATCTTTCAACTTCGGGGGAAGTTTCCTCTGAATGATAGCACTGCATTCTTCTGATAATGCTACTGTCTCGTAATCTCCCAATCTCCGCTTTCATGAAAGAATATCTTTCATGAATTTGGCATAGGTGGGCATTTGTTCCAACGCTTCTGCAAATGGAATGTTGATATGCAGCTTTTTGAAGATTTCCAGGAACCGAGAAAACTGCTTGTCCAATTTGTTCTTCTGAAGACGTTGAGAAAAAGGTGGAGGTGGAGTGATCTGTTCTTTTTCCTTTGCTTCTTTTTCCTCCATCTGTTGCTTTGTTTCTTTTGGAACTTCCTCAGCAGTTGTTTTGGCTCCAACATCTTTGTTGATTTCAGTACCACTTTTTAACATGATGGCATGACATTGCTCCTTCCCCATGTTCATTGGATTTGGCTCTGTGTTGCTAGGAAGGGTATCTGGCGGTCTGTAACTCTGAGCATTTGCCAGTTGTCCCATTTGATTCTCCAGTGCTTTAATAGAAGTAGATTGACTTTGAATTAATGCTGCTTGGGATTGAAACATAGCATCATATCTTGCTGCATGAGAGTCGTGTTTTGCTTCTATCTTTTTCAAGTGGGTCAACACTTCTGTTATTCCTGATTCATTTGCTTGCTCCTAGATTTTGTTCTGTTGCTGGAATTCAGGTGATGGATAGTTTTGCTGTTGGCCTGAATTATTGCTCCATGAAAAATTAGGATGATTCCTCCACCCTGGGTTGTAGGTGTTGGAATATGGATTGTTCCCCTGTCCGTTGAAATTGTTGACATAATTCACCGTCTCTTCATGTTGGTTTGGTTCTGGTGCTCTTCCATATGGTGAACTTGTGGTTCCAGCGATGTTCACAACTTGAGTGCTAAGTGTTTCTAGACATTTGCATATCTGATCCAGCATGGTATTCACTGCTGTGTTTGCTCCAACTTCATAAATTCCTGCAATTCTTTGGATCATGCTCCTTTCTGTTGGCCACAAAGAATTATTGTTGGCCATTTCTTCGATTAGGTCCCAGGCTTGATCTTCTCCTTTTTGCCATCAAAGCTCCTCCAACAGCAGCATCGATTGTGGTTCTCATTATTCCAGAAAGTCCATTATAGAATGTTTGGACTTGAAGCCATTTTGGAATCTCATGGTGAGGACATTTCCGGAGCAAATCTTTGTACATTTCCCAAGCTTCACTGAGGGATTCTGAATCTTGTTGTACAAAGGATGTGATGTCATTCCTCAGCTTTCCGGTTCTGGCTGGTGGAAAGTACTTTGCAAGAAATTTGGTGGCTAAAGTGTTCCAAGTTGTGATGGAACCTGCTGGTAGTGAATGTAGCCAAGCTTTAGCTATGTCCTTCAAGGAGTATGGAAAAACTCGTAGTCTCATTGCTTCTTCCGCTTCTCGGTTGTAATTAAAAGTGCCGCAAAATTTAAGGAAGTTGCTGATGTGGGAATTAGGATCTTCAGTTGCATTCCCCCCGAATTGAACTGACTGCTGAATCATCTGAATGCACGTTTTGATGTCACACGCATTTGCTGGTAAGGGAGGAAGTACAATACAGGAAATGAGTCTGTCAACCACCGGAATGGTTCTGTCTCGAATGGGAATTGGTGGTGCAACCTCCAACGGTTCAGGTTCCATGTTGACTAAAGCTTCTTGGCCTTCTCGCCTTTCCTTCTCAACTGTCTGATGGTTCTTTCAATTTCTGGGTCAAGCGGTTGAAGTTCAAAGCTTCTGGTTCGTCTCATGAAGTTTCTGAGAACCTGAAACACAAGAAAACAAAAACAATAAGTAAAAAGAAAATTTTTTTTTGGATAAGGTAAGTATTAAACCAAAAAAAAAAACTATACAAAAGCAAAGGGGCATCCCCCAGGATCTAGAGAGGACAGGCCCTCCTAGAAGAAAGCCAAACGGCTACAAGAGATCAACTAAAGATAAATAAGTCCCCGGCAACGGCGCCAAAAACTTGACCGGCGTAAACACACACGTATAACGCAAGCGCACGTATCGTTCAAGTAGTATAAAAATATCGATCCCACGAGGACTTAATATCTAATCTATTAATTTTATGAAGTCAAATGATTACTAGTATCTAACAGGTTGTTTGATTGATTTGAAATGGTGACGATTCTAAATTTAAAAAAAAACAAGTAAATAAAATTGTTCGATAGTAGGTTTTAAGAAAATTCAATATTAAAAACTATCTAGGGTTGTGATTTCTTCCAATATCATTTTAAAGATGAAGTGGTTATTTTATGTTTGTGTAATAATCGGTTTACTAACCTGGAACACTAAATTATGCAAAAGCCTCTGTCGATGGTCAGACGCAAATACCCAGTTTAACCCAATTGAACCATATGTCTATGTCAACCAAATTATCTGGATTCATTAAGTTTAAGTTCCAATTATGGCTACCCCCGCCCGACAGGTATATTCCTATCCTGTAAGGAAATCTATTAAAGGGTTATCTATCCTCAAGGAAGATCGTGGGCTATTAAGTCTAAGGCTGAAACCTAAAATTCCTTTGTCAAGTTTATTTTAGATTTACCACATCAATTTTATTAATGGCCAGTTAATGAAAAAGCATTAAGTTTAAGACTCAATAAATAAATCTTTATATTACCCAAGCTATAATTTAACCCCTTATAAACCGGTGATATTGGATTTCATCACAACCCCAGATAACTAATTTAGTTACAACACATATTTACGGGTAGTAAAAAAAACTTAAATAAAATAAAAGACATAAAGTAAAATACTGAAAATTAAATACTGAAAATTAAATGCTGAAAGTAAATGCTGAAAGTAAATGCTGAATTAAATACTGAAAATTAAATGCTGAAAGTAAATGCTGAAAGTAAATTGCTGAAAAGTAAATGCTGAAAGTAAATTGCCTAAAAAGTAAATAAAGTAAAATTACAATAAAAGAAAATGCTGAGGTAAAAGGATCTACTTTTATTACTTCTATTTTAGATATATCCCTTAATATAATATATTAACTTTGCATGATAATTACCAACCAGCCATATAGGCGGTATCCAGATTAAGTCAAATTAATAATTAATTACCAACCGACCAATCAGGCGGTATCCAGTTTAGTCAGGTTAAAACCAATTTAAATAATTACCAACCGACCAATATGGCGGTATCCTCGTTAAGTCAGGTTTTAACTAGTTTATATATTATAATTAAGGGAGATTAATCTAAATATTAGTAATAAAAGTTTTACCTTTACCCCAGCAAAGGGGGGGTTACCTCCTCATTACTGAAAAGTAAAAACTGAAAATTAAATAAAGAAAAGTATTGTGCGTATAAGTAAATTGCGGAAAGTAAAAACTTAAAAGTAAAGAAAAAAAAGTGCGAAAATGAAAATTAATTACTGAAAGCTGTAAATAAACAAACAAGATATAATCTTCTTAGTATTCTTAAGGAATTCCTTAGAAGAAAGTATGAATTTTACAAATGAAATGGCTTGGTATTTATAGGCAAAATTTTGCCTCCATCAAATCATCCACCAAATCAATTATTAATTGCTCCACTAATTGCTCCACCAAATCCATTATTAATTGCTCCACTAATCTCTTATCATGTTTGGTGATGATTTGATAATTTTTATTATTTATTTATTAATTTATTTTTTGCTTTGAAAATGATTGAAAGTGACTTTAATAATTACACACTACACACTTCTGGATGGTTCATCAATTTCGGGCATGAAATCTTCAGAATTCGAAATTATTTTGTCTTTCAAAGTTGTAGATCCTTGAGTCTTCTTTAATCTGGAACTTGAATCAGCTCAATCCGATATCTGAGTAAAAAGTTATGCCCAAAATACGACAGATGCGCAAAACTGGAATTTCCAAAACTGCACTTCGTCAAAACGCCCTTTCAAGTTTCCAATCTCCAAAATTAAAATATCAAGTCCAATAATTGCCCTTATTTGACCCATATTTCATCCTAAATGATTTCATTGAGACCCGATATTATTTTATCTGCAAAATAAACTAAAACACATCAAAACGTTCATCAAACCCGAGAAACTAAACAAAATATTAAGTTAAAGGGGCGGTAAATATTGATATATTTTCCGCTCATCAGCCTTCTAGGGTCGATAAAATCTAATTAGATTAGATATAGTTCTCATAGCAATCTGAGCTAGGCTTCAACACATGCTAAAGAATAATGGTCTCATCAACGATCCAGATAAATACTTCAATATTCATCTGATACGTACGGATCATACATCGTGGCGATGTGATGATCGTATAAATCGCATCAGACGATAATCATGAAAATCCGCTGACGAAAACCTTTCTCAGAAATTTGAGCGAACCGTACATAGTTCGGGTGGAAGACACTCGAGTGACTGGCTATAGGCCAAGTGGGAGATTGTTGGACAATTATGACCCATAGCGTCACTATTTGTACAGACCATAGTGTTGTTGTACAAATTAACTATGTGACAAAGAGATTGCACTCTTATCATTTGTGATTAGATCACCTAGATATATAAATGATAGGAGGTCCCTATGATTTGTTCCTGGACTGAGAATGATATGAGACAGTATCGGTCCACGAAGGATAAATCATTAAACATCCCTAGTCAGAGTATTATCGAGATTGGACATCGATACATACGTAAAAGACTAGTATTGCACTTGTGCATGTTGTGAGGGCTCAACGGCATAGTTCTCGTATATTTGGGTATAAGATACTCATGCAAGTGTAATAGGAGGTTGTGTTTCACCGATGGTATGGGAAACAGCTTCGCTCTGGATAGACCCCTTCGGAATTCCATTGGTAGTATGACTACGTGTCCATGGAAGCCCGAAATCAGGGTAGGTGTATTTGGTCTTAACCTGAGACTTACACCGCTACTACTTGCGACAATCAATATACTTTGGTTAAGGTCGTTCAGGGCTTTAACAGGTTCTGTGTACGCCAATACTGGGTATATTGAGAATCGTAGTGTGTTGGGTGTGATGTCAAGACAGAAGTGTCACTCCAGTCATATGGAGTTGATGGTCACGTAGGATACGGTATTGGTTCTCTTAAGTACTGCAATCATCGGGATAAAATGACAAGGTCATGTTTATCCGATATAGAGACTAGTTACTAGAGATCCGACATGTGCTTCGTACGGGGCAGACACGATTCCAGCCCCAGGCCTAGCACGTGATCATCCGATACTGGATCGAAATACGCAATACCACATATACTACGCCTGATATATATCGCTTATTCCTGTAAGCATGTTTCTGGAGAATTGGGTAGGCATGGCGCTTTGCTAAAGGCCAACTTTGTCTTGTGAATCGGTGTAAACGTAGTACGAGGTACTTACGTGTTCGGATAGTCCGACGACCCGATTTACTGCCAACATATCCGGAGATCTCATGGGTCGCTTCCCAAAGATTCACCGATGACGTATGACTCGCACTTTAATTAATCTGGGATTAATTTAATGAGAGAGAAAATTAATCTGGGATTAATTACGAAGATGTTTTATCTGGGATAAAATATCAATTAAAGAGAGAACGATTAATTTGGAATTAATCGATAAAATAATATATTGATATATTATACGAAATTGGATTTCGACGCGGAATTAAAATTAGATTTTAATTCGGGCGAACGAATTAATTTAGAATTAATTCGTTAGCGACGTGAATAGTGATTTCGCTAGGCGTAATCATTTAATTACGACGCAACAGAAAATTCGTTAATTTGGAATTAGCGTACCCGAGCCCGTGATTGTTTGCGAGCGCATTCGCATTTCAAATTCGAGTGTGGCACGCAAGTCAAATCAAGCGTCAAATCATTAGTCACATCAAGCGTCAAATCGCATGTCACTTTGAGTGATGTGACATTTGAGAGATTGATGTGAGTTGATGTGAGAAGAATTAAAGCATTTAATGTTTTGATTTTTGAAATTGAAAAAAGGTAAATGATTTATTTATTTTGGAAATATATAAACCTTTTACATATTTTCTTTTTCACTAATTTTTTTTACGGTATTAGGTTTTGGAAACCTTTCCCTCCTCTCTTTCCTCTCTTCTTCCTCACGCCCAAGGGGCTGCTGCCTTCTTTCTTTTCTGGTTCAAGACCGAATGCAGCAAGGGAGAAAATAAATGATTTTGTTGCAAGATCCAAGTGCTAGCACACTCTAGGAGGCATACCAAGGTATTAGGGCAGTGTATGCGTGAGCAAGGAATCCATTGTTGAAGCTTGGAGCTTCAAAGGACATCAATGGCCGATTCTTGGAGGAGGAGATCCACCCACCACCTTGCAGTCCACCATTTGCGCAGCCCACTGCCAAGCAAGGGAGAGCAGTTCGTTCTTCATCTTCGTTGCATCTCTACCGATCAATGTGAGTTATTCCGCACCTCCTTTGATATGTATTCAACTCGTTTTATGCTTAATCTTTGATCTTGGGACATGATTGAAACCCAACACGTAAGGGGTTAAACCCTGATATAGAGATAATATTTCTAGTCAAACTAGTTACATTATAACAGTTTCATAATTTAAGTACACACCCGAAGGGTAGTTCATAAACTTAGGTATCTACGGTTAAAACAGCGACTGTCGTCCTATTTTCTAATCCCAAATTAATCTCATCTGAAGTCAGTATCCTGCTCATAAGCAGATTCTGCACATCAGTACATATTTATGTACCACATTTAATATCTAAAATCAATTTTAATACTAGTAGTGAACATGTTTATGACAAACATATTTGAAGTCAGAGCCATTCCCCGTCTTCACTTCCTTCATGTCTGCCTTGTCCATATGGCAATCACGCTTCCAGTGACCCCGTTTGCCATAATTTAGGCAGACATCTTGGGATATATCATTTGTATTCCCAGAAGACTATAATGATTTTGCCTTTGCCTATTTCCACACCCCAGAAGCCTTCGGCCAAGCCTTGACCTTCTGGAATGTTGAAATAAGATGCGCCTTGCGCTTCTTGCCCTTATGTAAACTCTGGCTTTGTCTCCTTGAGAATAGCCATAACTCTCCAAGAGTTTTCTATTACAATTAGTACTTCTAAGATCTAAGGATAGATCTATGAAGATCATTCAATTTCATTATCATACTATAAGGATATAATCCTTAGTTCTAAAGAAGAAATTAAGGAGTCTTTGCGGCAAGCATAATGGATTAAGCACTTAAGTTATCATCACATGAATATTCCAAATATCAAGTTCTACTATTTGCTCAACTCCGAGCTTAGGCCTGAGAGGTTGATCTATCTAATAAAGTAACTTCTCAGTTCCCTGGACTATCCTGAGGTTCTATTCCCATTCTGAAAATTAAAGCCATTTAAAGACATTTTCCCTAAGATAATGTTTTAAACGTTAATCTTTCAGTTATCTTGATTACTATAGTCCAACTATCCAATCAACGATTTTAGGTACTATTTATTATATATTGATTACTATAGTCTAACTATATAATCAACTATAATTTATTGGTTAATTCAAATATATTGATTACTATAATCCAATTATATAATCAACTATAATTGAAGTAGTTTGAATACAGTCCAACTGTTTTATTAAAACAACGATTAAATATTAGTCCAACTAATATATTAATTTACGATGAAAAAATTTGAAATGAGCGCGTATTGGCAAGTAACTAAACGAATATTGCAAA
Organism: Zanthoxylum bungeanum; assembly: GCA_019454045.1. Classification (NCBI taxonomy): domain Eukaryota; kingdom Viridiplantae; phylum Streptophyta; class Magnoliopsida; order Sapindales; family Rutaceae; genus Zanthoxylum; species Zanthoxylum bungeanum. Next base: position 52,651 of record SKCR01035594.1, on the reverse strand, counting down.
TTTAATACTTGCCTCACACTATTTTTCGGCGAGCCTCTAACCCTCTGTGGAGTACTCAGGAAACCTTGTTTCCTAGTGGACTAGGATCCCGTTAAATAACACACAATCTTGACTTTGGCCAACAAATTGTATGATAATTAACTAGGTAGATCTCTAAGATCAATTGGATCTTATCCATTCCTAGATCCAGTAGGGGGACATCCAAGTCCGAAACATATATCTTATATATGCCAATATATCCAATATATTACATAACTTTTTTTCCTCTAAATCAACTAAGCCTTGGCTTTGGCACAACAAACTTAATGATCCCAGTTAAGCGGAACCCAGTGACCTTGGAAAGCTTCGTAATCGATGTCGATGGACAAGAAGTGATCTTGACTTTGGCCAACAAATCACAACTTGGACTAGACACGGATATGGAACAAAACCTTCATGATTCAAACACATCCGCGATGGACAAAGGTCTTGACTTTGGCCAACAAACCAGTGCCAATCTTGGATCTTGAGTAAGAACCACTCAATGGAAGAAAAACACTTAATATATATTGATAGGGTTTTTCGCGTAATTGGCAACCAATTAATTATCTTTGTTAAGGTCTCATCATCATACACCCTTAAACATGCATTCTAAAAACATAATAAGGCGCGTATAAATAAATAATAATGATATGCGGATGGATACTTAACACATTGTTCCTAGAACAAATCTCTCCCCTTCCTCTCTCCCGCTAGCACAAGTATTACTTCTACCCGATTACATAACACTTCTAAAGAAACCTCATTTACATTGAGGGGAATAAGTGAGAAGAGAAATACACAGAGTCAAGAGGTAATAGGCTGGACACGCAGGTCCAATTAATAAATTCTAAATTTATTACAACAATTTCCAAAATTGCCCTCACCCATATAATATCCATCTGATATACATTATTCATGCATCACATTCATGTATTCACATAAAGCATGTTATCAATCAATCTAATCCAATTAATTAATCTGAAATTAATGACCATCCAATGTTCAAACAACGATTGATTTTGCGCGAGTCCGACTCGTTTTAAGAATAAGTACTCAAAGTACGAATTCTTGAATTATATTAAACTACGACATTAAATACATTTAATTTGTATTTAATACTAATTCTCTATTTAATTCCAAATTAAATAATTACACTTTTTAATGTGCCTTTAGCGACTTAGATTCTAAATCTAATCTTTTCGGGTCTCAAAGCCCAATTAACATCCAATGTCAATTTAATTAAAGTCCAATGGGCTTTCAATTAATTTCTTAAGGCATGGACTTTGGTCAACATGGGTCAAACCCAAATACCAAAGCCCATTAAAGGAATCACCCTTATTTGCCAAGAAACCAATTTAGGCCCATTAGGCCCAATTAAAATTAAAGGTCCATTTTATTATATTTGGACTTTATGGTTATGGTTTTGGGCCCAATTGGATCCAACCAATTTAGCCTAAACCAAACTTGGCCCAACCAAGCCCATTAAGCCCAATTACAACTTTAAAAGCCCAATTCCAAATTTGGCCTAATTAATTAAATTACAAAATTCCAAATTTCACAATTAAATTAATCACAGTGTATAGCCATAATTAATTAACCAAATAACATTTCCAAAACATCAATTTACACAATTAATTATTCTTATCATCATCAATACATGTCCAACATAATTGAATAAAAAATCAATCATTTTCCATGCTTCAAAGTCACGGCAATTAGGGTTTTTCAAAATCGATTTCGATTTCAATCCAATTAAATCTCGAATCAATTTATCCCATGTCTTCCAACTCATCCAATTATCAAAAAACAAAATTACCATGACTTTTAAGGTAGTCCAACTTTCGGCCAGCCAATATATTGGGGAAAATTTGATCCAACTCAATTTTCATCAAATTGATCATGCATAACAATCAATTCATTCAAACATGCTTAAATCAATTTTACCCAATTTTTACCCTAATTCCAATTTCATGCTTAAACAAGGCTCTGATACCATTGTTGGGTTTCTACTATAGTCCCAAGATCGATTCAAGCATTGAAATTATGTGAATAAAAAAGAAGTATGGCAGAATCATACTTACATTGATCGGCTTTTGCGATGCGAGGAATAACAAAAATTTCTTACTTCCATCCTTGAAGCTCTCGGCAATGGCCTCCATTTTGGATCTCCAAGTTTCGGTCAAGCTCCAAGCTTGGATGTGGATTCCATGCTCAAGGGTTTGTTTCCCTATCACATTTGGATGACTCTTTATGTGCTAGCATTGGAGAAAATTGTAACAAAATTCCCCTAGTGTGCTTCTTGTATCTCTCGGCAATGGAGAAACAAAGAGAGAAATTTGGCCCTAGGCCGAATATGGAGAGAGAGAGGAGAGAAATGTGTTTTTGTGTTGTGTAATCTAATGCAAAAAATTTGAAAGTCAAATACCAAAAAATAATTAAATGGTAAATGTCTTTCAACCATCACATTTGAGTGTTTCACACTCAAGCATCATCCAACAACTTCCATCACAATAAAGTGATAAAGTTGACTAGTGATTTGACGCTTGATGTGACTTGTGGGCTCCACTTGATTCGAAATACGAGTGGGCCCGCAAACACTCCCGGGCTCGGGTTCCCTAATTCCGAATTAACGAATTTTCCGTTGCGATGTAATTAAATCAAATTTAATTAAATAATTATGCCTAGCAAAATTACTATTCACGTCGCTAGCGAATTAATTCTAAATTAACTCGTTTGCCCGAATTAAAATCTAATTTTAATTCTGCGTCGAAATCCAATTTCGTTTAATATATCGAATATATTATTTTATCGACTAATTCCAAATTAATCGTTCTCTCTCTTTAAATAATATTTTATCCCAGATAAAATATCTCCGCAATTAATCATAGATTAATTTTCTCTCTTTTATAATTAATCCCAGATTAATAAAGTGCGAGTCATACGTCATCGGTGAATCTTCGGGAAGCGACCTATGAGATCCCAAGATATGTTGGCAGTAAATCCGGTCGTCAGACTATCCGAACACGTACATACCTAGTACTATGTTTTTACCGATTTACAAGACATGGTTGGCTTCTAGCAAAGCACCGTGCCTACCCAATTCTCCAGAAATATTCTTAAAGGAATATGTGATCTTTATCAGGCGTAGTATATGTAGTATTGCGTATTACGATACAATATGGGATGTCACATGCTAGGCCTGGGGCTGGAATTGTGTCTGCCCCGTATGAAGCACATATCGGATCTCTGGTAACTAGTCTCTATAATCGGATATACATGACCTAGTCATAATATCCTGATGACTGCAGTACTTAAGAGAACCAGTTCCGTATCCTACGTGATCATCATCTCCACTATGACTGGAGTGATACTTCCATCTTGACATCACACCCAATACACTACGATTCTCAATATAACCAGAAGAGGCATACACAGAACCTGTTAAAGCCCTGGATGACCAAAACCGAAGTATATTAATTGTCGCAATTATTAGCGGTGCAAGTGTCAGGTTAAGACCAAATACACCTACCCTGATTCAGATTTCCATAGACTCATAGTCATACTACCAATGGAATTCCTAGGGGTCTATCCAGAGAGAAGCTGTTTCCGTACCATCGGTAAACACAACTTCATATTACACTTGCATGAGTATCCTATACCAAAATATATGAGAACTATGCCGTTATGCTCCCACAACGTGCATAAGTGTAATACTAGTCTATTCAGTATTATCGATGTCCAATTTCGATAATACTACGACTAGGGATATTTAATGATTAAACCTTCTTGGATTGATACTGTCTCATATCATCTCAATCCGGAACTAATCATAATGACCTTTTATCATTTATACATCTCGGTAATCTAATTACAAATGATAAAAGAGCAATTTCCTTTGTCACATAGTTAATTTGTACAACAACACCATGATCTGTACAAATAGTGATGCTATGGGTCATAATTGTCCAACACTTCATAGATCTATTCTTAGATCTTAGAAGTACAAATTGCACAAGAAGCTCTTACGCTTGTGTATGTCAGAGGGTACATATGTCAATCACTAGGTGTTGCAGATGATTGCTGACATCAATCAGCTAGGTTTGTTGGGCATTACCTACGTGGCCGAGACTACCAAAGATTTTATCTTGTAGTCTCTACCCGATAGCTGGGGCAGGTTCATTATGAACCAAGAATAAATTCTTGGAGAGTTGATGGCTATGCTCAAAGAGGCAGAGCCAGAGCTTCTTAAAGGGGCAAAGGCAAAATCGTCATAGTCTTCTAGGAAGATAAAGGACATATCCCAAGATATCTGCCTAAACTGTGACAAACGGGGTCACTGGAAGCATGACTGCCGTATGGACAAGGCATACATGAAGGAAGTGAAGGCGGTGCAAGGCTCCGACTTCAAGTATGTCTGTCATAAACATGTTCACTACTAGTATTAAAATTAGATTTTAGATACTAAATATGGTACATAAATATGTACTGATGTGTAGAATCTGCTGATAAGCAGGAGACTGACTTCAGTTAAGATCAACCTACGAGTCGGAAACGGGACGAGAGTCGCTATTTTAACTGTAGAAACCTAAGTTTAGGAACTACCCTTCGGGAGTGTACTTGAATTAGGAAACTGTTATGATGTACCTAGTTTGACTAGAAACATTACATCTATATCTAGTTTAACCCGTTGCGGGTATACCTTTATATTCTAGAACGCTAAAATATTTTATTTTATAAAGATGATATTGAGATAAACACATTAGATGTGAATAACAGTATTTATATTTTGAATATAAATAAATCTCAAACGTATAACATGACAAACAATAGCTCAAACATAATTAATCAGATGAGATTTATTTGTGGCATTGTTGTCTGGGACACATTAAACAAGACTCGTATATCCACACTTTCAAAGAATGGGTACTATGACGGATTTGATTCTATTCAAATGATGTCTACGAATCTAGTTTATTGGGCAAAGTGCCTAAAATAGTTTTTACTTGGTAAAAGTGCAAGTGCCACTGATCTGTTAGCCCTCATTCATAGTTACGTAAGTGGGCCCATGTCTAGCTAGGCTAGAGGTGGATATGAATACTTCGTAACCTTCACGAATGTGGTATCGCATTACGGTTATGTGTTTCTTTAGAAACACAAATCAGAAACTTTCAGAAAGTTTCGACTCGAAGTATAAAAATAGATCGGCAAAAGTATTAAAACATCACGATTGTACTATGATGGAAAATACTTAAGCAATAAGTTTATCGATTACTTGAAAGAGTATAGTATTCTTTCAATATGGACTCTTCCTGAAACACCTCAATCTGACGGTGTGTCCGAACGGAGAAATCAAATTTTGTTAGACATGATAAGGTTAATCATGAGTCACTCTGAGCTACCATTTTCTTTCTAGGGATACGCATTAAACAGTGTAAAACTTATTTTGAATAAGGTTCCATAAAAATCTGTTTGACAGACTTCATATTAGATATGAACAGGAAAGAAACCGGGTTTCTCATTCCTGAAGATTTGGGAATGCTAGGCATTTGTTTGGATGATACCAAACTAGAACCCAAATCGGATAACTGCCTAATTTGTAGGTTATCCTAGGGTAACCAAAAGTATAGTACTTATATAACTCACAAGAGAACAATGTAATTGTTGCTCACCATACGGTTTTCCTAAGAGGAATACCTATATGCAGTGGTAAATGGGAGGAAAGTAAAATTCGATGAAAATCAGAGTAATACTGTTACATGCACCGATTACTTAATGGAACACAAACAGTTCATCAGGGATGAAACTGTACCATAATCTTCAAATACACAAGAACCGTGTTAGTCGAAGAGAGTCAGAAAATAACCTGGTAGGTATGGGTTTCTGATCTCACCTCTTGAAGATGTCTATCTTATTGAGGAAGACGAACTGAATACGTATGAGGAAGTGATACAAGGTATCGACTCCATATTATGGAAAAGTGCCATGATGTCCGAAATGGATTCCATGTATACCAACCAAGTTTGGACACTGGTTGATGTACCGAAAGGCATTGTGCCTCTTGGTACTATATAAGTCTTCAAGGAAGACATACATGGATGGCAACAAACCAACGTACAAAGCTAGGCTTGTAGCGAAAAGGTATCGTTATCAACATTGTGTCGATTAAAATGAAACCTTTTACTCGTTGCCATGGTTAAATCCATTTGGATAATGCTTGCTAATGCTGCATGTTTCATTTATGAAATATGGCAGATGAACGTCAAAATCATTTTCCTTAAACATAAAATTTTGGAGGATGTTTATAACATCCTGACGGTTTTGTCGTACCAAAACAAGCAAACAAGGTTTGCAAGTTAAATCGATCCATTTATGGATTGAAGCAAGCATTGTGTTCTTGGAACTATCATTTTGATGTAATCATCATGGTATATGATTTAATTCAAAATGAAAATGATTCTTGTGTATATTAGGAGATTAGTGGGAGCGCACTGACAGTGAATATCCTAAATAATGATGATATATAATTTCTTGGAAATGAAATTCCCATAATACAATCGGTGAAAGCTTGGCTTTCATGAAAACTCTCCATAGAATACTTGGGAGAGACAACCTTTATTCTAGGAATAAGGATCTACTGAGATAGATCTAAAAGTTGTTGGAGCTCTCCGAGAACTCGTACATTGAAATATATGTACGCGACTGATGTCTCATATGCTTTGAGCATATGGAGTCACAATCAGGCCAATCCAAGTGATAGTCACTAGATTGATGTTGAACATCCTTAAGTATCTTAGACAAACTAAGGATGTTTTCTTATGCTATGGAGAAGGAGAACTTGAAGTGACTAGGTTCACTGCTGCAAGTTTTCAAACCGACAACAACGACTATAAGTCGTAATAACGGTACTATATAGTTTGAATAACGGAACATTAAGCTGGAAATATTCCGAGCAAGATAATGTTACCGAATAAACAACAAAAGCAGAATATTGCTGCAGCTGAGGCAGCAATAGAAGCGATTTGGATCTATAATAATCCTAATCAGATTAGGAGTAGTTCTTTTAGGAGCTGAGATAGGCTACATCATAGGCTAAAGAATTAATGGTCTCATCAACGATCTAAATATATACTTCAAATATTTCATCTGATTCGTCGGATCATACATCGTGGCGATGTGATGATCGAATAAATCGCATCAGATGATAACATTGCAAGTCCGTTGACGAAAGCTGTTTCTCAGCAGAAGTTTGAGGGAACCGTACATAGCTCAAGTGTAGGACACTTGAGTGATTGGCTATAGGCCAAGTGCGAGATTGTTGGACAATTATGACCCATAACATCACTATTTGTACAGAACATGGTGTTGTTGTACAAATTAACTATTTGACAAATGAAATTGCTCTTTTATCATTTTTAATTGGATTATCGAGATATATAAATGATAAAAGTCCATATGATTAGTTCCGGATCAATAAGATATAAGACAGTATTAATCCACTAAGGTTTAATCATTAAAATATCCCTAGTCGTAGTATTATCGAGATCAGACATCGATAATGCGGAATAGACAAGTATTGCACTTGTGCGCGTTGTGAGAGCATAACACCATAGTTCTCATATATTTAAGTATTGGATACTTATGCAAGTGTAATAGGAGGTTGTGTTTACCGATGGTACGGAAACAACTTCACTTTGGATAGACCCCTCGGAATTCCATTGGTAGTATGACTATGTGTCTATGGAAGTCCGAATCAGGGTAGGTGTATTTGGTCTTAACCTGAGACTTACATCGCTAATACTTGCGACAATCAATATACTTTGGTTTTTATCGTCCAGGGCTTTAACAGGTTCTGTGTATGCCTCTTCTGGGTATATTGAGAATCGTAATGTATTGGGTGTAATGTCGAGATGGATGTATCACTCCAGTCATATGGAGATGATGGTCACGTAGGATACGGAACTGGTACTCTTGTATGCTGTAGCTATCGGGATAATATGACTAGGTCATGTTTATCCGATTATAGAGACTAGTTACTAGAGATCCGACATATGCTTCGTACGGGGCAGACACAATTCCAGCCCCAGGCCTTGCATGTGACATTCGATACTGGATCGCAATACGCAATACTACGTATATTACGCCTGATACAGATTACATATTCCTTTAAGAATATTTCTGGAGAATTGGGTAGGCACGGTGCTTTGCTAGAAGCCAACCATGTCTTGTAAATTGGTAAAAAACGTAGTACTAGGTATGTACGTGTTCGGATAGTCCGATGATCGGATTTACTGCCAACATATCCGGGGATCTCATGGGTCGCTTCCCGAAGATTCACCGATGATGTATGACTCAGATATAATTAATCTGGGTTTAATTATTAGAGAGAGATTAATTACAGAGATATTTTATCTGGGATAAAATACTATTTAAAGAGAGAGAACGATTAATTTAGAATTAATCGATAAAATAATATATTCGATATATTATATGAAATTACATTTCGACGCGGAATTAAAATTAGATTTTAATTCGGGCAAACGAGTTAATTTAGAATTAATTCGCTAGCGACATGAATAGTAATTTTGCTAGGCATAATTATTTAATTAAATTTGATTTAATTACGTCGCAACAGAAAATTCGTTAATTCGGAATTAGCGAACCCGAGCCCGGGAGTGTTTGCGGGCCCACTCAGATTTTGAATCAAGTGGGGCCCACAAGTCACATCAACTAGTCAACTTGTTACTTTATGTTGATAGAAGTTGGTGGTTGCTTTATATACACTCCAAGTTGGTAATGATGGAAGTTTTAATTACCAAATTTTTGGTATATCTTGTTTTTGATTTTTGAAATCAAAACACAAAAAAAAAACACAACTTCATCTTCTTCCTCTCTTTCTCCCTCACAAAGCAATGGTGCCAATTTTCTCTCAAAATACCGTGAGCCTTGGGCTCATTTTTCTTCATGATTTTGTTTCAAAATCTCAAGAGCTAGCACTCAAAGAGGTCATACAAAGGTGACAGGGAAACCCATTCATGAGCATGGAATCCATTCACAAAGCTTGGAGCTTGAGGAGCACAAAAGGGGACCTTGGCCGAAACCAACAAGAAGAAAAGCTTGGAGCTGAATTTTTGTTTTCTTCGCATCGCAAAAGCCGATCAAAGTGAGTATTTTCGGTACTTTACTTTGTTGTATTCGCACTTTTCATCGCTTAATTTGATCTTGGTTTGACCTAGAAAACCCAACAGAAGCTTGCATCACCAATATGACTGACATCGTGTTAGATGCTGAAATCATTGAGTGTATCAACTACCTTGACAAGCCGTTTCGTTTCAAGTCAACACCACCAATTGAAAGTTTGGAATTACCAAAGAATGAGCGAATCAAGCCCTCAATTGAAAATCCACCGCAGCTGGAGCTGAAAATTCTTCCGAGGCATCTCGTGTATGTTTTTCTTGGAAACTCTTCTGAATTACCTGTGATTATTTCTTCCTCGCTAACATTTGAGCAGGAAGAAAAATTGCTGAGAGTTTTACGAGAACATAAGAGAGCCATTGGCTGGACTATAACAGACATTCGAGGCATTAGTCCATCATTTTGCATACACAAGATCCTGATGAACGATGAGTATAAACCCATAGTGGAGTATTAACGGAGACTCAATCCAATCATGAAGGAGGTCGTCAAGAAAGAAATCATCAAATGGTTGGATGCTGTCATCATTTACCCAATCTCAGACAGTACTTGGGTGAGTCCTATGCAGTGTGTGCCGAATAAAGGCGAAATTACTGTGGTCACAAATGAAAAGAACGAGCTGATTCCACCAGAATGGTGACTGGATGGAGAGTATGTATGGACTACCGGAAGCTGAAAAGCGCAACACGGAAAGACCATTTTCCGCTACCATTAATTGATCAGATGCTAAACAGACTGGCGGGACATGAATTCTACTGCTTTCTGGATGGATATTCGGGATACAATCAAATTGCCATCGCCCCAGAAGACCAGGAGAAAACTACCTTTACATGTCGTTATGGTACTTTTGCTTTCCGCAGGATGCCATTTGGATTATGTAATGCCCTTGCCACATTTCAGTATTGCATGATGGCCATCTTCTCAGATATGTTGGAGTAGAGTATGGAGGTTTTCATGGATGACTTCTCTGTGTTTGGAGATTCTTTTGACCACTGCTTATAAAATCTGAAACAGGTGTTACAAAGGTGTGAAGATACAAACCTAGTACTCAATTGGGAAAATGCCACTTCATGGTGCATGAAGACATCGTTTTGGGACATCGGATCTCACAAAAGGGAATCAAGGTAGACAAAGTAAAGATTGAAACAATTGAAAAACCACCTCCACCAACAACTATCAAAGGGATTCAGAGCTTTCTCGGACATGCAGGATTTTACAATTAGATTTATCAAAGACTTTTCCACGATTGCTAAACCTCTGTGCAATCTTCTGGAGAAGGATGTGCCTTTCAACTTCACCAAAGAATGGCAGAAAGCTTTTGAAATCCTAAAATAGAAGCTGGTTTCTGCTCATATTATTGTAGCACCAGATTGGACCCTTCCATTTGAGGTGATGTATGATGCTAGTCATTTTGCTGTAGGTGCAGTTTTGGGACAACGCAAAGAAAATATTTTCCATGCCATTTACTACTCCAGCATAACTCTGAATGAATCTCAACTCAACTACACAACCACTGAAAAGGAGTTGCTTGCAGTTGTATTCGCTTTTGACAAATTTCGCTCTTATATGCTGGGTCCCAAAATGGTGGTCTACACAGATCATTCAGCAATCAAATACTTTGATCGCAAGAAAGATGCCAAGCCCAGATTGATCCGTTGGATACTTCTACTAAAAGAATTTGACGTGAAGATTTGAGACATGAAAGGGACAGAAAACCAGGTGGCAGATCATTTATCGACGCTCGAGAATGGAGAAACAACTGGCACAGAACTGACAATCAAATAAACTTTTCCAGATGAACAGCTGTTTGCCATGAAACAACAAGATGCTCATTGGTATGCTGACTATGTCAACTTCATTGTATCAGGAAAAGGGCCATTGGAATGGACAACTCAGCAACGAAAGAATTTCTTCAAAGATGTCAAGCATTATGTCTAGGATGAGCCGTACCTGTTCAAACAGAGTGCTGATCAACTACTAAGACGGTGTGTTCCACAGGAGGTGGTCGATAGTGTTCTGCAACACTGTCATTCATCACCATACGGCGGACACTTCAGTGTGAATAAAACTGCAGCCAAAGTCCTTCAATCAAGTTTGTAATGGCCCACTCTTTTTAAAGATGCTTATCTGTTTGCTCTTCAATGTGACAGGTGTCAGAGAACGGGAAATATTTCGAGGAGAAATGAAGGACCGTTACAAAACATTCTGGAAGTAGAAATTTTTGATGTATGGGGTATTGACTTCATGGGACCCTTTATTCTATCATTCAGAAACATGTACATACTGGTTGCGGTTGACTACGTCTCCAAATAGGTTGAAGTAATTGCACTGCCTTCCAACGATTCAAAAGTGGTGATCAAATTCCTGAAAAAGAGCATTTTCACTCTCTTTGGAACACCTCAGGCAATTATCAGCGATGGTGGCTCACATTTTTACAAAAATATTTCGATGCACTTCTTTCCAAATACGGAGTCACTCACAAAATTGCAACAACTTACCATCCACAGTCAAATGGGAAGTTGAGGTTTGAAATAGGGAAATCAAAAGAATTTTGGAAAGAACCGTTCGAACCCAATGAAGAACGTGCCACTAACGCTACATGTTCGAACCAAATAACGAACGCAGCTCTAACGTCAACATTCGAATGCTTACACAAATGTACCACGAACGCATGTCTGATGTACAACAACCAAGAACCAGTCCAATTGAACAAAGTTCTTCATGACAAGTTACAACTCAATTGAACTTATTTTGTCACGGACACATGCCAATTAAAAGGCTGTATCCAAAAGCATGCAAGTAGGAACATTCATTAGTCACTGTCATTCAAAATAGATCATTATCACTAAAATACATCAAGTTTTTAATACATCGCAAAAGCAATCAAAAGAGAGAAACTACAACATAACAGGCTACTAAAATGATCTTTAGACGGACTGACTCCCCCTAACACTAATAAGTCCTCAAAAAACAAAACAAGGCTATAAGTCTGACTCCAAATCGGCAGATGAACTCTCGTCAACAGAGCCAGCATGAGTGTCCGTAAGATGCCGTGCAAACTGATCCTCTAAGCGGCGAATATAAGTACAGACCTCTGATAGGCCTTCGGAAACCAGATCAAGCTCTGCCAGGATAGTCGCCTGAGAGTCTAAAATGCGCTGGTAAAAATCTGATGGAGGACCAGCGGAAGATGATGAGGTAGAATCCGAGGCTGGAGGAGTAACAGCATGAGCAGGATCAGGACCAGCCGCTGGAGCAGGAGCAGTATGACATAAACACCAAGAAATAACAAGTACTTGCGTGAAAAGTAAGTGCACAATGAATCAAGGCTCAAGATCTTATTTTATGAGCTGGACACAGCTAAAGAAATCCATTTCTTAACAAACCAAGTTCACAAAATATGTGTTCAAACCCAACACTACTAGGACCTGAAAATGCGCAACATTGGTTGCATGCAATATTATATTCCCATAAATATCATGAGCTTTAAATAATAACTCTTTCGAGTGAAAGGTTTTTGCCCTTATCTTTAAATTTGGCATATTGGCTCTTTTGCACTTGAGTCTCATATATATATATATATATATATATATCTTTTTGCTTTTATAAAGGGATGGCAAGGTCATCTAGTCAAAGGTCACACTATTTAGTGAACAAAGTATGATAGAAATTAGATTGTCATTCCAAAAACTCATACATGCGACCAAGCCTTGACAAAATAAAATCATGTATGTGAGGTGCAAGCACAAGATATACATAGGGTTTCTATCACACACACATATATGCATATAGAGCATCAATAAAAATAAAAGCATATTATACATGTATAATCATATATCCTACATACCAGGATCACATGCACATGCTATTCATGCTCTAACAAGCAATAAAAATATTTTTGGTCTTTTTCAAATTATTTTTTTTTGGGTTTTAACACATAAAAAATAAAAACACGAAACGGCTTGACAAAATCCAAAGGTACATGGAGTTGTATCCTGAGTACAGATCATACTACCGTCCATTCGATATCAGCTATGAAATTTATGTCCGGGTTACCATCCTATATACCAAGAGAGATGAAATAAAAACAAAACACACACACACCCATATGAAGTGAAAATAAAAATAAACGGGCAAAAGAAGAAAAAAAACACGCACACAAACATGCAATGAGAAATACATATGCAACTTCTAAGAAATGTTACACCGAAGTGCACTCTCATCATGCATGTCAGGATCAAGGCATTCAGAAGTATATGTGAAGTCATCTTGCTTCCTCACCCAAACCTTTCTAGGAACTCCTTCCACATGAGTATTCCTAGAAAACAAAGCAAGTTTCTCACTCAGGAATTGAGCTTGTTTGGTTAGTGCAAAAACTTGAGACATTAGATTTGACGAACCAAATCTATGAGACACGCTATTAGGCCTCTTATTTTACTTGTGCAACATGAAGCACTTAGGCCTGATGTGTCCTGTCTTGCCACAGTGATAGCACACATGCAAAAACCTCATATGAGAGCGAGGTTTACCCACAACACCTCTAGTACGAGGTTGGGGAATTGGACGAGGAACAAATGGAGGAATCACATGACTAAACTCAACAGGTTTCTTACCTAAGTCACGTTTAGGAGATTTAGTCACAGCCTTCGATGTTGAAGCCTTATCACAGTTAGGTTCAAAACTAATACCTAACATGAGATCCACTTTCTTATTCCCACTAGAAAAAACATACAATTGAGTTCTTTCATTTTCAAGTTCGGTCTCTAAAGTTTGGACCCTATCAATTAGGCCTCTATTTCTCTCCTCCAGGTCATCTACAATCAAAAGGCTTTGCTCAAATTTGGCTTGAGCTTCATTCTTCTCTAGCTCTACTCTTTTCAGCCTCTTATTGACCTCTATATTAGTCTTCTTAATAGCTAAACTCTCATTAAACGATTCAATATAAGCTACCTGAAGACTCTCTTCATCAACAGACTCAACGAGAGAGACTTCTGACTCAGCATCATTAACAATTATCTCTCTCTCATCAGTCACACTAGCAGTAAATGCCATATAATTACTCATATTCTTAGGAGACTCATCAGAAGTGTGCTCACCTTCTGAATCACTAAGAGAGGCTGACATGGCCTGCTTACCTTTAGCCTTAAGATATGTAGGACACTCAGATCGAATATGCCCATAGCCTTCACATTCATGGCACCGAACTCCATATGGTTTACTACCCCTGTCATCTCTAGACTCACTTCTACTATGTCTACTCTGTCTAGGCCAATCCTCTCTATCCTTGTCACTACTATGGCCACTCTTCTTCAGCTTAAGAAATTTCCTAAAATTCTTTGCTAACAAGGCCAAATCGTGGTCCGTGAGGGTATCCTCATCACTAGACGAGCCATGAATAACTTATTTCGTGATCTTCATCGCTATAGTTTTGGGCTTTTGATGCCCAGGAAGTTTCTTCTCACAAACCTGTAGTTTTCCTACGAGATCATCTAAATTAAGCTGATCGACGTCATTACTTTCCTCGATGGCGATGATTTTGGGAAGGAACTTACCAGGCAGGGATCTCATAATTTTCCTAACAATTTTGTTGGTAGGGATAGTCACTCTTAGGTTAAAACTAGAGTTAAAGATATCGTTAATCTCAGCTTAGAACTCATCAAAGGTCTCATCATCTTTCATATGGGCAACCTCAAACCTAGTAGCAAGATCCTGAAGTCTATTATTTTTAACAGACAGTGTGCCCTCATGTACAGTTTGCAGGATGTCCCAAGCATCCTTGGCTATCTCACACATAGAGATTCTCCTAAATTCAGCTGAACAAACAACACCATTTATGGCATTAACATCTTTGTTATTCCTATTGCTACCCCATCAACTTTAACAATAGAAAGTTTCCACCCTTACTCTACTGTCATCCAGACCACCTCAACTAAGGACTTAAGGAACACTCTTATGCAAACCTTCCAAAGTAAATATTCGGTGTCTTCAAAAAATGGCAGACAATTTAAGGGTTGACTGCGTTCCATAGTTAACGGGTCAAAGATCAAGTTCAGTCTCTGATATCAATTAAAAATTCGCGATTAGCTTAGGTTTTGACCCTATACGGAATTAATCATAATTAATTAGAAAAGTCCTAATTAATGTGTCTATGGAAGTCAACAAGTAAACCACAATATAAATCAATAATATAAATTACATAAAATTAAATCAATCACACAAAATCAACACAATAATTTTGGTGACAAAGTGGAAAACTCATGGGAGTAAAAAACCACTCCGGGTATATCGGCTACTAGCCCAATCTACTATATAAAGAAAACATTACAGCGATGGTCAAGACCTATGGTGGTAACTCCACCGACTCAAGTACCTCAATACTATAATAACTCAAGGCAACTCCTCGAGCTCGCGACCCATAATTTTCTTTAAAACGTCTGAATTCACTGAGTAGATTGTATCACCTCTGACGCCGGAGCTCCGAGTACCAAACTTCCTCCTTGAAAACTCTGAAGGATTGGGAATTTTGGGTTTGGTTGTGTGGAAGGTTTATCAAAGAATGAATCTCACCATTAATGAAGAAGAGAAGAATATAAGAAGTCTTCAACGGTTGATTCAAGATAAGTTGAAATCTTTGAGAAGTTTTGGCTCAAGGGAAATCTGTTTCAACTACTGGGCATGGCGGCTACATGTTATAATTATATGTATGCTGAAAAGCTTGGGTTTTGAAAAGTGAAAAGGCATAAAAACACGTTCAGATCGCAGTCACATTCGAACGGTTACTCGAACGCACCATGAACACTCGCCAACTGGAAAGAGTCGTTTGAACGCCACTTAAAAACACAGCGAATAAATGCTCTCTGGAATGATCTTGTTCTAACCCAACAAGAACGTGCCTCGAATGTTTGCTCTCTGGCATGCTCTCATTCAAACACAATGAATAATGTGCCACTAATGCCACACGTTCGAACCAAATAACGAACGCAGCACTAACATCAATGTTCGAACGCTTACACGAACATACCACGAACGCATGTCTGATGTACTGTAGCCAGAAACCAGTCCAATTACTTAAAGATCTTCATGACAAGTTGACAAGAAACTCACTTGGGTTAGAAACCAAGCAAACCCCAAGCATCTTTCTCAAAACCCCAAGAACTTTGAATACTGATTTTGTAGGAACAAAACCCAACCAATATCAGACCCTAACCACCATGAAACTCACGTCCATGATAACCACAAGTATGAAATCAGATTGTATTTTGCTAGCAATTGGAGACGCCACTAAGTTGCCAAGCTTAGATAAGTCAATTTGAACTTGAAAAGGGGAATCCCTCCCTCACAAGAAATTTAGCCATAGCCAAAGCTTAAAAGCTTCAAGTTTTACTGAAAATTTCGTGAATTGTCTTCAAAGAAGAAGAAACAAGGTTTAAATAGGTTACAAGGAAAACCCTAAAGGTGTGAATGGACAAAAATGTCCCTGAAGCGAAATTACCAAAATCCCTAAGTGAAGCACCTCAACCACGACCATTAAGGTCCTTTTGCACCTAAATACATCATAAGTAAATTCAAAATGTCGAGCACAAATGACAAAAATGCCCTCATTTGGCCGAATTCAACAAAGTCCCAAAATGGGTGAAATCGGGTCAAAAGGGTGTTGGTGCTGAAGCTGCTCTGCTATGCTTCAGTCTGAGCTGATCTGGGTCAAATGAAATAGCTTGGGAACTCTCTGGTTATGCCCATATGTGTCTCTGGTGTGTACTTGACTTGGTTGCTTGCTGCAACTGGTCACATAGCTTTGAGCTAGTCCCGCAAATGCCTCTTTGATCTTCTTTGCTCTTTGGCGTGTGATTGGACCTGTTGGCAACTGCATGGGTTCTTCCAAGTTGTTAGCTGCATCTTGTAATGTCTCTGGTGTGGTTGGACTCATGTCATTCCCTCCTTGTTGAAAAGGATTCGACCTCGAATCTGAACCTGCATCAAAATGAGTTAAGTCAGAAACATTAAAAGTAGCAGATACATTGTACTTACCTTGCAAATCCAGCTTATATGCATTGTCATTGATCCTTTCCAAGACTTGAAAAGGTCCATCTCCCTTGATTGTAGCTTGGATTTACGCTGTTCGGGAAATCTCTCTTTACGCATGTGTACCCAAACCCAATCACCAGGTTGAAAGACTACACGCTTTCTTCCCTTATTTGCATGAGAAGCGTATTGCTCGTTCTTTCGTTGAATGTGCTCTTTTACCTTCTCATGGATATGCTTCACCAAATCAGCCTTCCTTTTACCATCTAACCCTGTATGCTCATCAATAGGCAATGGTAACAAGTCCAATGGAGTTAGTGGCTGAAAACCATAAACAATCTCGAAAGGTGAAAATGATGTAGAAGAATGAATGCTACGATTATATGCAAACTCAATAAATGGCAAACAATCTTCCCAACTTTTCAAATTCTTACCAACTATAGTGCGCAATAATTGAGATAAAGTCCTATTAACTACCTCCGTTTGTCCATCAGTCTGTGGGTGACATGTGGTAGAATACAATAGTTTGGTACCTAGTTTAGCCCACAACACTTTCCAAAAATGGCTAAGGAACTTAACATCTCTATCAGATACAATACTCCTAGGTATACCATGGAGTCGAACTATGTCTTTGAAAAATAAATCTGCAATGTTTGTAGCATCATCAGTTTTATGACATGCAATGAAATGAGCCATTTTACTAAACCTATCAACTACAACAAAGATTGAATCTCTACCCTTCTTTGTCCTAGGCAAACCTAACACAAAATCCATCGATATATCAACCAAGGTTCTTTAGGTACAGGCAAAGGAGTATACAAACCATGTGGCATTAATTTAGATTTAGCATGTTTACATGTTAGACACTGATCACAAATACGTTCAACATCACGTTTCATCTTAGGCCAGTAAAAGTGTTCATGTAAAATAGCTAAAGTCTTTGTAATCCCAAAATGCCCCATCAAACCTCCCCCATGCGCTTCTTTCACAAGCAACTCACGCATACTACAAGTAGGAACACACAACCTGTTCGCTTTAAATAAGAAACCGTCATGAATGTAAAACTTTCCAAAAGATGACTTTGCACAAGCAACAATAATCTCACCAAAATCAGAATCACACTCATATAGTTCTTTAATCAAATCAAATCCCAACATCCGTGCATGCATTGAAGTAAGAAAAACATACCTGCGAGATAATGCATCGGCCACGATGTTTTCTTTACCTTGCTTGTAGCGTATAATATATGGAAATGACTCAACAAATTCCATCCATTTTGCATGTCGCTTATTCAGCTTACCTTGACCCTTCAAGTGTTTTAATGATTCATGGTCGGTGTGGATCACAAATTCTTTAGGCCACAAGTAGTGCTGCCACGTCTGAAGTGCTCTCACAAGCGCATATAACTCTTTATCGTATGTGGGGTACCTCAAAGCTGCTCCGTTCAGCTTCTCACTAAAATAGGCTATTGGCCTTTTTTTTGCAGAAGAACTGCTCCAATACCTAACCCTGATGCGTCACACTCAATCTCAAATGTCTTCTCGAAATTGGGAAGTGCCAAAATGGGCGCACTGCATAACTTCGCTTTAAGATCCTGGAATGCTCGCTCTTGCGCCTCGCCCCATTGAAAACCAACTGTCTTCTTTACTACCTCGGTCAATGGCGCAGCAATGCTACTGAAGTCCTTGACAAATCTCCTATAGAAGCTCGCTAATCCATGAAAGCTTCGGACTTCTGTCACTGTAGTTGGTGTAGGCCATTCCTGAATTGCCTTCACTTTTCCACATCTACCTCGATGCCATCTGCACTCACAACAAAGCCAAGAAAAACAATTCTATCCATGCAAAATGTGCATTTGTCAGAGTTAGCATACAATTGTTCTTTTCGTAACACATCAAGTACATGTCTCAAATGTAATTCATGCTCCTCAATCGATGTACTGTAAATTAAGATGTCATCAAAGTATACCACAACAAACTTACCTATAAATGCACGCATAACATGATTCATTAATCTCATAAAAGTGCTAGGTGCGTTTGTAAGGCCAAATGGCATAACTAACCATTCATATAATCCATATTTGGTCTTAAATGCGGTTTTCCATTCATCTCCCTCTCTCTATGCAGAATTTGATGGTATCCACTTTTCAAATCAATCTTACTAAATATCTTGGAACCATGTAATTCATCTAACATGTCATCTAGCCTAGGAATAGGATGGCGATACTTTACCGTTATATTATTGATGGCTCGACAATCAACACACATCCGCCATGTCCCATCTTTCTTAGGAACTAGAAGCACTGGTACTGCACAAGGACTCATGCTTTCCCTTACATACCCCTTGTCCATCAAATCCCGCACTTGTCGTTGAAGTTCCTTTGTCTCCTCAGGATTGCTTCTATAAGATGGCCTGTTGGGAATGACTGCTCCAGGTACGAAGTCTATCTGGTGCTCGATACCTCTAATGGGTGGAAGCCCACTAGGAATATCCTCAGTTAGTACATCTTTGTAGTCCTGTAAAAGAGATGAAATAGACATAGGAAGCAAAGGGTCAGAGTTAGAAAAATAAACATGGGGCTCCTTATAAACTAATAATAGCATCAGGCTGCTAGTCTTGAAAGCTCTCCTCGCTTCACCCTCACCTATGTAGAAACTCCTTTTCACTCTCCCTTTGGTGTCCCCCTTACTTTCACTCTCACTTCCCTTGGGTAAACTCTCGACCTTGGCCTTATTTTTCACACTCTCACTAGTTTCCCCCAAGTTAGTGTTTGCACTCGCCCTCTCTTTATCCCTCTCAAGTTGCAACTTAACCTGATCTTCATGGACTTGCCTCGGTGTAAGTGGGTATAGTGTAATGGGTTTCCCTTTATGCTGAAATGAATACTTATTCTTGAACCCATCATGAATCACTTTCTTATCAAACTGCCACGGCCTCCCTAAAAGTATATGACCCGCATGCATCGGAATCACATCACATAAAACATCATCTGTGTAAGGCCCAATGGTAAAGCTCAATAATACTTGCTTCGTTACCTTCACCTCACCACAATCATTTAACCACTGCAACTTGTAAGGCTTTGGGTGCTTCAAGCAACTCAACCCCAATCTCTCAATCAAAGTCGTGCTAGCCACATTGGTACAACTACCTCCATCTATGATCATACTACAACCCTTACCATTCACACGACATCTGGTGTGGAATATGTTCTCCCTCTGCTGATCACTCTCATCCTCAACAACTTGTGCTGTCAAAGCACGCTTAACAACTAGGGATAAGTTATCTAAAGGGTATGCAGCTCCTTCGTGGTCACTAGCATCTTCTAGCTCCGGCATCTCATCCTCAACCTCATCATCTGTAGAGTATACATCTCCACTCTTGTCAATCATTAAGGTGCGCTTATTGGGACATTGTGAAGCATAATGTCCCATGCCCAAACACTTGAAACACTTAACATCCTTAGTTCTCGTAGATGTACCCTCAGGTTTAGGTCTAGGTTTACTCGATTCTGCTGCCTCTTTACCCTTACCACTAGGTTCGGCCCTAGGCTTGTTAAAGCCTCCACTGAAATCACCTCTAGGCTTGTTAAAGCCTCCATCTCGCTTCTCATTCGGAACCCATTTCCCCTTCCAAGTAGAAGTAGTCTGAGTACCAAATCTGGAAGTGGCCTTCTTCTTGAGTTGCCTTCTACCTTGATAGCCATGTGAAGCATGTCCTCCAAATCAACATAATGATGTAACTCTACCATGTTGGCAATCTCTCTATTTAAGCCTCCAAGAAACCGTGCCATAGTAGCCTCTGCATCCTCAACTACATTCGCCCTGATCATGGCAACTTCCATCTCTGTGTAGTAATCCTCAACACTCTTGGTACCCTGATACAGATGTTGTAGCTTCTGATATAACTCACGGTAGTAATGGCTCGGAATGAACCTCTTCCTCATAAGACCTCTGAGTTCTTCCCAAGTCTGAACTGGTCTCTCATAGTTTCTTCTCCGAGTAGTAACAAGCTGATCCCACCATATCATGGCATAATCAGTAAACTCAATAGCTGCCAGACTGATTTTCTTCTCATTGAGTAGTGATGGCAATGAATATCAGCTCAATCTTCTTCTCCCATTCCAAATAAGCCTCGGGATCATTCTTCCCCTGAAAGGTTGGTATCTTGATTTTAATGCTACCTAGATCTCCATCTAAGTCCCCCCGTCTACCAAAACCCCTTCGATCATAATCCCTCGCCTATCATCAAATGCACCTCTATCATCAAATCGTCTATCCCTCCTATTATGTCTCCCATCAAACCTCCTATCACACCCTCTACCAAACCCCTACCATGCCTCCTATCTTGTCTAGGCTGAAACCTCTCCTCAACATCATCAAGATCATCAAAATCATCAAAGTCATTCTCGGCTTCTTCTTCATCTGATGGTATATGTTGCGGTGGTACTCGACGTGGTGGCACATTATGAGGTGGTGGTACATTATGAGGTGGTAGTACATTATGAGGTGGTGGTACATTATGAGGTGGTGGTGCTCTGGGAACACTGCCCGACTGAATACTCTCTACACTCTTGGACAACCTTTCCAATGCAGCATTCATATTCTCCATCATATCTGTAAACTTTCTATCCATAGCTGCAAGCTTCTCATCGACGGTTAAACTAACACCTGCCATTTCAAAGCTCAACAAACAAATTAGTAATAACAAGAAAGTAATACGATATGTAAAATCCTCTCAAGCTCACAATCTCACGTGTTTACACTCAATTATATCTCAATCCACTCGTGTTTGCACTCTATTGGCTTTTACCCGATACTGTGCTCACACTCACTGCCTTTTACCACTATTGAGTTCTTCCTCAATTCAATTACAAATCAACTCAATCCCAGAATGGTCAACTAAGATGTAGTCCACAAGCTAGCAGAAACACAAAGAACCAATGATGTATATAGGGTAGTTGGGAAATATGAATGAGAATAGTAATCACGAAGACTCAATCAATAATACTTAAGCTAGAGTAATTAGGAATAAGGAGGAGCAAACTATTAGCACAATGGAAAAAAATAAGCATGTAGATTCACGGTCGTATGCAATTTCAGGAGAAAAATTGGCACCTCTATAGAAATTTTGATGGAATACCCTCCACGGGCACCTAAATGATAATATGGAACAAACTAGATTCAACCAATTTTTTTCACTTTTTTACTCTTTTTTTTTTTTTTTTTTTTTTTTTTTTTTTTTTTCAATAACGTCAGATGCTAAATGCGGTTCTGATTCCAGAGGCTGATTAAGGTTCTGGTTTCACACTTTCTGGGTTTAGAAACAACAACACACAGCCGCCAAGAACATGCTTATTTCTTAAACATATGCTAAAGAACAGAATGAATATGACGAACTGATATGAAAGACAGAACAAAACCCAGATCTGGAAAAATAATAAAGGATGAACTGATATGCAGAACAACAACAACCAGATCCAAAATATAAACACAACAAAACAGATCCAGAATATGAACACAACAAAAACAGATCCAGAATTTGAACACAACAAAAACAGATCCGGAATTTGAACACAACAAAAACAGATCCAGAATATGAACACAACAAAAAACCAGAAACAAGATCCAACAAGGACTGAAACGAAAATAACAAAGAACAAAATCAAAACAGAATCAACAAAATGAAAGATAGAAAAATCAGACCTTGGAACCCTAAGCTCTGATACCAGTGCCTCCTGGGCTGGTTTATAAGGCCAGGGCCAACCCTCTCCCTATGAGCTAGCTTTTGGGGCAGAGTTAGGGCTTGGGTTCTTATCAGTTGGTATCAGAGCCACCACTCCGTGTGAATGGCCGGTGTCTCTTGGGGTTCGGCAAAACGCCGACTGAGGGCAGTCGGGTCTCAAGGGGGTGGGGATGATGCGTCCCACATCGGTTGCGGGGTGCCTCCTGGGCTGGTTTATAAGGCCAGGGCCAACCCTCCCCTATGAGCTAGCTTTTGGGGCAGAGTTAGGGCTTGGGTTCTTATCACAAGTTACAACTCATTTGAACTTGTTATGTCCCAGACACATGTCAATAAAAAAAGAAGCTAACAAATTTTATACAGTGTTCAACATTCCAATGTCATTTCATTGACCACTTTGGTGAACTTCCATTAAACAATTATCCTCCCTCTGATACATTCCATTCTGAATTGAAAGTGTACTATATGGAAGTTTCATTACTGAATAAAATTAAAAATCCAGCAAACTTTCAATCCATAGTGATCATCACACTGATGCACTTCTATTCTGTTTGATCATCACTCTAGTTCACTTCTATTATTTTATGATTATAACTTCATTATATTTTCAATCTGAAGTAATCATCACTCCAAAGTATTCCATTCCAGAGTGATCATCACTCTAGTAGACATTCATTTTAGAATGAAAAGTACACTGTGGTGTACTTTCATTCCAGAGTAATCATCACTATGGTGTACTTCATTGCAGAGTGTTCAACACTTCAGTGTCATTTGATTGATCACTTTGGTGCACTTATATTTCAAAATTAAAGTACATAACTATTCCTGAGTGATGATCACTCCTGCACACTCCACTCTATAATGCATTTTTCACTCGGAATGATAGTGCATCAAAGTGATAATCACTCGGGAAGAAATGTGCCCCAAAATTACAATCACTCCAAAATTATAGTCCACTGAAGTGATGATCACTCTGGACCGGAAGTTGTGATGTTCACTTCGAAATGAAGTGCACCAGAGTGCACTTTAATTCAAGAATGTTAGTGTATCAAAGCGATGATCACTTTTAATGGAAGTGCAGTGGAATGATCAATGAAAGAATACTCGTATCCTCCTCCAATGTCATGGCAGCACTCTTCTTTCTCTGATAGCCACAGAAAATTACTTAGTCTTCTTTTCTTTTTCAAAGTTTTGTGGCTCCCTCCCATTTGTAATCCACGTTAATGTGGCTTTTATATGAAACAATCCAAATTGTTTTTCTTTTGTTTCACTGGCCCACCTCTTTTCTTTTTAAAACAATAGTCAATTAGTCATGACAATAAACTTTTAACTTAAGAAAAGAATTTTTATTTCCTTTTGCAACTCTCTCTTAAATGTGAGCCATGATTTTTCCTTACTCAAGTCAAAAAAGTTACAGATTCCCCTTCCATTCTCCTTAATTCACCGGCCCACAACACCAATTTTGCAATTGTTTTCCTTCTTTTATTTTGTGGCAGTAGCTTTCCAACTTAAGGCAAGAATTTATTCCTTCACATATTAGGGTCTTTCCAGTTTAAATGCCTGTAGAACACAGAACTTGACGACGCTGTTATAGGCTCACGACCTAGTTCGGAGTACGAAATAACATGGATTCGCCACCCGGTGTGAACCAGGACAAAGATTTAAGGCTGCACTCACCCCTCACAAGGGAAGACCTCAAACCGTTGGGTTCGGAATGGTCCCTTACTTATGTCACTTGTAATGATGTGATTTGTGCAATAAACTAACCGAATCTATTCAACATTCATGTTCAAGGGTAATCTACGTCTAGTATGCATTCATCAAAATAACTCCTAATATAAGTTTGCATGCTCGAAAATAAGTCTTTAAACGGCGAACACGCAATATCACACAATGAGCATATTGAGCCATTAAACCAAAATAAACAAATAACTATTTAAACATAATCATAATCATAAACTAAACAAAATACCATGCATAAAATAACATAATCATGCTTGAAAATAAACAATAAACTAGACTACATCATGCTTTAAATAATAACTAAATAATCTACGAACTACATCATGCTCAAACACAAGTTTGGATGAGACGAAATACGTGTCTCTTAAGTGGTATGTGGCGTTGTATCCCGAGTACAAACCTCACTACCGTCCATTCGGATTCGGCTATGGAATTTACGTACGGGTTTCCATCCTATATACCACAAAAGGGGATGCAAATTCCACCCATCCAACAATCACATCATGCCTCAAACGACTCTCATGCGATAATATTTTTAAAATAAAAAAAATAAATGAAAGATAATAAATAAAAGGGTGCCCTCAGGTCTAACCTCTTTCGTCATCTCACGAAAGGGCGTTACACGTCCGTTGGAAGGGTGGATGATCCGAAACTCTTCTGGTTTACTAACTCAATGTCTTTCCTCACTGTTTTGCTGTTCGGGCTGATGTTTTCACTCTGTTTCACTGCTGTTTTACTGCTATTTTTAAGCCACTGTTTTTGTTGTTTAAGGGACTGTTTTGGGAGTTTTTTAAGGGGTATCGGCTGCTGTTTTTAGGCGGTTTTGAGGGGGGTTTTGTGCAGTTTTTTAGTGCAGTTTTAGGGTATTTTCTGGACTGTTTTAAGGGGTATTGGCTGCTGTGAAAGACTTGGTGGGGACATGTTGCATGGACAGAGGACTAGTTACGTAAGTGAGGTTGATGGCTGTGAAGGGCTTGTGTGGTCAAGGGACTGGTCTACGTTGAAGGCAGTGGGCTGGTCGACATTGAAGGCAGTGGGCTGTTACATGAAGTATTTGAGGGGCTTATGTGTGGGGACGTGGCTGTTGAAGGTGGGTGGTGCAACGTTGTGCGTG
The DNA here is from genome assembly GCA_019454045.1 of Zanthoxylum bungeanum. Classification (NCBI taxonomy): domain Eukaryota; kingdom Viridiplantae; phylum Streptophyta; class Magnoliopsida; order Sapindales; family Rutaceae; genus Zanthoxylum; species Zanthoxylum bungeanum. The sequence continues at coordinate 26,820 of SKCR01035594.1, read as the reverse complement.
GGTTGAGGCTGCTCGCGTGAAGGCTAGGTGATACGCTTGTGGCGTGAATTTGTGGAGGCTGGGCGTGTGATGTGCGTGGAGGCAGGCTGTTATGGGCGTGGCTGCTTGAATGGGGCAATGGCACTATTGCGTGGCTGATGGCTACGTGGTGTTTTTGGTGAAGGGGACAAGTGGCTAAGTGCGTTATATAGGCTATCAGCGTGGCTTATGCGTGAGCTTGAGATTTGGCTGAACAGTGAAGGGTAGCAGGTGTGTTGCCGAGGGAGAATGAGCTTAGAATATTATGGTTTATTTGATGTGTTTTTTTTTGTGAGAATCAGCCCGGGTTGAATGTGTGGGTTAAAGGTTCTTTTTATAGGCCAATGGAGGGGGTTTACCTTGTTGGAGAAGGAATATGATTTGTGTATTAATTGGGAGATATTTTTAATGATTATGTGATAGGGAAAATCTTTAATTAGTGGAATTGATTTATGTATTTTAGGAAAGGGATTTAATTCAATTTAGGAAGGTGATTTAATTTGTGACATGTGTTTTAATTTAATTTAATTTAAGTTTAATTTAATTTGTTTTAATTTAATTTAATTTTTGTTTAAATTGTGAATGTGATTTAATTTAATTTAATTTAAGTTTAATTTAATTTGTTTTAATAATTAAATAGTGAGATGTGTTTTAAATGTTTTAATTATTTTTGATGTGATTTAATGGGTTTGGTGTGTTTTAAAACAGAGGTCCAACAAGCGAACCCGAAGCGAAACAAGCAAGTTAAATCTGACAAAATACTAATTCCCAACTTTACCCTTCCAACGCCTGTTTCCCGCGGCTTTCACAACTAAAGAGGTAGTGACTCCATACGAGACTCATCATCGGGCTAATATGCAAAAATACAATGCCTACAGTCGCCCCCACTTTGATGGGACTTGTGCAGTGTGTGACAATGACAATTCCTATCAAAGTACGTGCAATGTATTTTTACTTACCTGGCTCGCAAGCTGCCATATGGTCCGCCTGTTGTGTTGAGTTGCTATGATGGTGAGGTGCTTCAACCTCTGGTTCATTCCCGAACCGTTGATGTGATGTGGTCCAATCCCAAACCGTTGATGTGATGTGGTCCATTCCCGAACCGTTGATGTGATGTGGTCCATTCCCGAACCGTATCTCCATTCTTGGAGTGCCATTCCGGTGTGCCATTCTCGACGTGCTCATTCTCGAGCTGTCCATTCCTGGACTATATCTCCATTCTCGGAGTGCCATTCTCGGCGTGCTCATTCTCGATCTGTCCATTCTCGGACTATATCTCCATTCTCGGAGTGCCATTCCCGGCGTACCATTCTCGGCGTGTCCATTCCTGGACTATATCTCCATTCTCGGAGTGCCATTCCCGGTAGAACTGATCTGATGTGATGTGGTGAGGTTCCGCGACCTCGAGGTTCATCCCTGCAAGATGCTGCGATCTCTATGAATCACTACCGAACTGAACTGATATGATGGCGAGGCGCTTCGACCCCTGGGCTTTGTTCCCGAACCATCTGTGGGCTTTGTTTCCGAGTTGTGTAGAGAGTGGGCTTTGTACCCTGGGCTTTTTTCCCGAACTGAATGTGATGGCGAGGTGCCTCGACCTCTGGGCTTTGTTCCCGAACCACCTGTGGGCTTTGTTCCCGAACTGATTTGATGATGTGCCATTCCTGGCGTGCTAAACCTCGTACCTAGGGTAACGTGTTGCGTCTCCATACCTAGAGTGTCGCAGAGTTGATGTTATTGTGCCATTCTCGACGTGCTAAACCCCGTACCTAGTGCATCGTAGTTGTGCCATTCCCGGTGTGCTAACCCCGTACCTAGGGCGTCGCGGTTGTCTGAATGCTAACCCCGTACCTAGGGTGTGGCAGTAGTCTGAATAGTCCACATGTCGTACCTGGCGTGCTAACCCCATACCTAGGGTGTTGCAGTAGTCTGAATGCCGTACCTGGCGTGCTAACCCCGTACCTAGGGTGTCGCAGTTGCGTCTCCGTACCTAGAGTGCCGCTGTTGTCTGAATGCTAACCTCGTACCTAGGGTGTCGCAGTAGTCCACAATAGTCCACATGTCGTACCTGGCGTGCTAACCTCGTACCTAGGGTGTCGCAGTGGTCTGAATGACGTACTTGGCTGATCTGATATCTCCATACCCGGAGTGCCGTACTTGGCAAACTGATCTGATGTCTCCATACCCGGAGTGTCGTACCTGGATGATCTGATATCTCCAAACCCGGAGTGCCGTACCTGGCAAACTGATCTGATATATCCATACCATGAGTGCCGTACCTGGCAAACTGATCTGATATCTCCATACCCGGAGTATCGTACCTGGCTGACCGATCTGATGTCTCCATACCCGGAGTGTCGTACCTGGCAAACTGATCTAAACCAATGTGGGCCTCGCCCCCAAAATGCTATATCCGGCAGAACCAATGCTGAACCAATGTGGGCCTCGCCCTCAGAATGCTATACCCGGCAGAAGTGATACTAAATTAATGTGGGCCCCACACCTAGAATGCCATTCCCGGCAAGTCTGCTACTGATGTTGAATTAATATGGGCCTCGCCCCCAGAATGCCATTCCCGGACTATATCTCCATTCTCGGAGTGCCATTCCCGGCGTGCTCATTCTCGAGCTGTCCATTCCTGGACTATATCTCCATTCCCGGAGTGTCATTCCCGGCGTGCCATTCTCGGCGTGCTCATTCTCGAGCTGTCCATTCTCGGACTATATCTCCATTCACGGAGTGCCATTACCGGCGTACCATTCTCGGTGTGTCCATTCCCGGACTATATCTCCATTTTCGGAGTGCCATTCCCGGTAGAACTGATCTGATGTGATGTGGTGAGGTTCCGCGACCTCGAGGTTCATCCCTGCAAGATGCTGCGATCTCTAGGAATCACTACCGAACAGAACTGATATGATGGCGAGGCGCTTCGACCCCTGGGCTTTGTTCCCGAACCATCTGTGGGCTTTGTTTCCGAGTTGTGTAGAGAGTGGGCTTTGTACCCTGGGCTTTGTTCCCGAACTGAATGTGATGGCGAGGTGCCTCGACCTCTGGGCTTTGTTCCCGAACCACATATGGGCTTTGTTCTATGGGCTTTGTTCCCGAACTGAATGTGATGGCGAGGTGCCTCGACCTCTGGGCTTTGTTCCCGAACCACATGTGGGCTTTGTTCCCGAACTGATTTGATGATGTGCCATTCCTAGCGTGCTAAACCCCGTACCTAGGGTGTCGATGTTGCGTCTCCATACCTAGAGTGTCGCAGAGTTGATGTTGTTGTGCCATTCTCGACGTGCTAAACCCCGTACCTAGGGCGTCGCAGTTGTGCCAATCCCGGCGTGTTAACCCCGTACCTAGGGCGTCGCTGTTGTCTGAATGCTAACCCCGTACCTAGGGTGTGGCAGTAGTCTGAATAGTCCACATTTCGTACCTGGCGTGCTAACCCCATACCTAGGGTGTCGTAGTGGTCTGAATGCCGTACCTGGCGTGCTAACCCCGTACCTAGGGTGTCGCAGTTGCGTCTCCGTACCTAGAGTGCCGCTGTTGTCTGAATGCTAACCTCATACCTAGGGTGTCGCAGTAGTCCACAATAGTCCACATGTCGTACCTGGCGTGCTAACCCCGTACCTAGGGTATCGCAGTGGTCTGAATGCCGTACTTTGCTGATTTGATATCTCCATATCCGGAGTGCCGTACTTGGCAAATTGATCTGATGTCTCCATACCCGGAGTGTCGTACCTGGCTGATCTGATATCTCCATACCCGGAGTGCCGTACCTGGCAAACCGATCTGATATCTCCATACCCGGAGTGCCGTACCTTGCAAACTGATCTGATATCTCCATACCCGGAGTATCATACCTGACTGACCGATCTGATGTCTCCATACCTGGAGTGTCGTACCTGGCAAAACTGATCTAAACCAATGTGGGCCTCGCCCCCAAAATGCTATATCTGGCAGAACCGATGCTGAACCAATGTGGGACTCGCCCCCAGAATGCCATAACCGACAGAACTGATACTAAATTAATGTGGGCCCCACCCCTAGAATGCCATTCCCGGCAAGTCTGCTACTGATGCTGAATTAATATGGGCCTCGCCCCCAGAATGCCATTCTCGGCAAGTCTGCTACTGATGCTAATAAGGGCCTCGCCCCCAGATTGCCATACCTTGCAAGACTGCTACTGATGCTAATGTGGGCCTCGCCCCCAGATTGCCATTCCCGGTAAGACTGTTACTGATGCTAATGTGGGCCTCGCCCTCAGAGTGCCATACCCGGCAAGACTGATTCTGATGATGATGGAGTGGGCCCTCGACCCTGGGACGCATCCCGAAACTGCAACCGAAAACGGGGGCCCTCGACCCTGGGACGCATCCCAATACCGATGACAATGTGGGTCTCGCCCTCGAACTGATGATGTAGTGGGTCCTCGACCATGAGACGCATCCCGTAACTACAAGTGATGATGCAGTGGGCCCTCGACCCTGGGACGCATCCCGGAACTACAACCGACAATGGGGGCCCTCGACCCTGGGACGCATCCCAATACCGCTGCCAACGTGGGCTCGCCCTCAAACTGATGATGTAGTGGGTCCTCGACCCTGAACTAATACTGATGTGGGCCTCGACCCTAGGACTCATTTCGAAACCAATATTGATGCGGGCCTCAACCTTGGGACTCATCCCCGAAACTGATACTGATGTGGGCCTCAACCCTAGGATTCATTCCAAATTCTGACGACGTGGGCCTCGGCCCTGTGATTCATTCCCTGGATTCATTCCAAATTCTGACGACGTGGGCCTCGGCCCTGGGATTCATTCCAAATTCTGACGACGTGGGCCTCAGTCCTGGGATTCATTCCCTGGATTCATTACAAATTCTGACGACGTGGGCCTCGGCCCTGGGATTCATTTCAAATTCTGACGCCGTGGGCCTCGGCCCTGGGATTCATTCCCTGGATTCATTCCAAATTCTGATGACGTGGGCCTCGGCCCTGGGATTCATTCCCTTGGGATTCATTCCCGAAACTCTGACGATGTGGGCCTCGACCCTGAGATTCATTCCCCAAACTGCTGATAGTGTGGGCCTCGGCCCTGGGATTCATTCCCGAAACTGCTGATAAGGTGGGCCTCGACCCTCGGATTCATCCCCGGATTCATTCCAAAACTCTAGTGATGTGGGATTCATTCCCCTGGGATTCATTCCCGAAACTCTGACGATGTGGGCCTCGACCCTGGGATTCATTCCCCAAACTGATGCTGATGTGGGCCTCGGCCCTGGGACTCATCCCCAAAACTGATACTAATGTGGGCCTCGACACTGAGACTCATCCCTAAAACTGCTGCTGATGTGGGCCTCGGCCCTGGGTTGCTGCTGATGTGGGCCTCGGCCCTGGGACTCATCCCCAAAACTGCTACTAATGTGGGCCTCGGCCCTGGGACTCATCCCCAAAACTTATACTGATGTGGGCCTCAACCCTGGGACTCATCCCCAAAACTACTACTCATATGTTACTGATTCTGGTTGGCTTGTCTTTGCCGCTTTCTCTTTTTCTTCTTTGAAACCTGTGAATACAAAACAAAACAAACACAAAAAAGAATGCAAAATATGTTACATGTATGCATGTATGCATGAATGAATTTCATATTCCGTTTGGTTAGGTCTTCCGCAAGTTCTCTATGTGATTGCTCAGTCTTCTCTCTGGTCTCATGACTCAAGTTCTCGGTACATCCTTTATTTGCGGGGTGGTACACTGGTCGCCCCCAGTCTTGGTTTAGCTTTCTGCTTTCCGCTGCTTATATTAGGTCAAGGTGGACCACGTGATGTGGCATTCCATATCATCATAATGTATCACATGCTACGAAATAGTCCCAATAGTTACACATATTATTGCCCTCAAAGAATGTCCAGTAATGAAACCAGAGAACCTTCAAAACTTTCAACGCAACTCAAATCTAAGTCTTTGAATAAACGATCTAAGCCAGACTTAAAGTGTGTGAGTGCGAAGGTTCCTTCGCAAATTCATCCCCAGGTAAGCCAACTCAATGATTTCGTTTCAAAAATCAGGATCGATGGGTCAAATCAACCTAGATGTCTCAATTATGCCTGCAGTTGCTTTTCTGTGCTCAATGTGGTATGGTTTTCTTTCTCTTTTGTCTTTTTTTTTTCTTTTCATTTTGAACTTGTTTTTTCTTTTCTTTTATTTTTCTCTTTTTTTTTCTCTCTTTTTTTTTCCAACACACCTACCCTTTAAGGTAGCATTTCTCCTCATGGTGGTCCTAATACTCGCCCAAGGGTAGCTTCACGCTTATCGGTTATAGGTGGTTCAATTCTTTCCTTAGAGACTTTTCTTTTATTTTCAACCATACCACACATCATAACATAAGCAAATCAAGATAGACATCTAAGCAAACGGTCATTCACCGAACTACAATTTCTTCAACTAGCCACTTTGCTAACTACTCAGGTTTTCACTGCTAAGAACCTATAGTGAAGTGTTTACGAGTCTAACATAGATCAATTACTCAAATTATCAGATAAAAGCACATCAAGAGTTTATCGTTTCTAAGATTTCATCCTAAAGCAATCAATTTCATCGCCGGACTTATGTCTAACTACCAAGGACTAAAAACAAACAACAATTTTTTCTTTTTTTTTCTTTTTTTTTTCCTTTTTCTTTTCTTTTTCTTTTTTTTTTCTTTTTCTCTTTCTTTTTCTTAAGGTCCCCCAATGGTCTTTCTATCCTTGCAGTAAAGTTTTCTGTTCCTCGGTTTCCTTTTCCACGATATCCATGTTTGCTAAACTCTTCTTTGACAAATTTTTTTTCTTCTCTAACCCAACGGATATCTATGATGGCTTTTAAGACACAAGAGTTAACATGATGCATGAGATGCATGAGATGCGTGCGATACATGTAATATATAAGCTCATAAGAATTTTACACTAGTTGGCCAATCAACATTTTAGAAACTTTTGGCCCGATTGCCATAAAGCACAGACTCGTCCCAGTTTAAATGGCCCAACAAGCCCATACCTCATGACAACAAGTCCAACTGAATCCAAATGACAATGGTCCAAAACATAAAGGAATAGTCTCTACTGATCCTACAACTATAGTTCATACGTGGGTTTACAGGGGTATAGACAAAAGCTCTCGTCGATGAAGGATTGCCCACAACTATGTCTCCCCACTCAAGGGTTCGAGCGACCAAGTGAGCGCACATTTTTTATACCTAATGGTACGTGCCAACGAGTTATGGTGTGTGACTGACTGTCAAATGGATTTCCCATAGTAGATTCCCCAGATGGAGGGTGGAGCGAGGCTCTCTTAATTACCCAAGCCCCTTAGGCTCTTATCGCTTGGTGACAGGAATAAACAATGAGTCATCCAAATTAGTCCATCACGGTAGGCTACTAGTACATGATTATCCAGGTGTCTTCACAGCTTTTCCTTATAGAAAGGAAGTGAATGAAGGAAGATACCAAACCATTACCTAGCCTTAAAAGTGCCTTTGCTTAAACCCCTTTCAACCTACGGTAGACACAGTTAACTTAAAGCACAAATTACAATCACTACAAGACATTATTTCGAGGCCAATTCTCTATCTCAGTGGAGTCGCCAGACTGTAGGACACAGAACTTGACGACGCTGTTCTAGGCTCACGGCCTAGTTGGGAGTACGAAATAATATGGAGTCGCCACCCGGTGTGAACCGGGATAAAGATTAAGGCCGCACTCACCCCTCGCAAGGGAAGACCTCAAACCATTGGGTTCGGAATGGTCCCTTACTTTTGTCACCTGTGATGATATGATTTGTGCAATAAACTAACCGAATCTATTCAACATTCATGCTCAAGGGTAATCTACGCCTAAGTCCGCATGCATAATAATAACAATGAGAACCTATATCTAAGTTCGCATACTTCAAAGTAAGTTGTCATAACGGCAAACACGCAATAACATACAATTATCACACAAGCATGCTCAATTATCTAATGCGGAAAATAAATAAGAATCTAAGCATAAATATAAATTAAATCCCTAATGTAAAAAACAACCTAATCATGCATAAAGAAATAACCTTCTATCGACTAAATCATACTTAAGACAAATAACATGCTAACAACCTAATCATGCTTTAATGACAAATAAATAACCTACGAACTACAACATGCTCAAACACAAGTTTGGATGAGACGAAATACGTGTCTCTTAAGTGGTATGTGGCGTTGTATCTCGAGTACAAACCGCACTACCGTCCATTCGGATTCGGGTACGAAATTTACGTCCCGGTTTCCATCCTATATACCACAAAAGGGGACGCACATTCCACCCATCCAACAATCACATCATGCCTCAAACGTCTCTCATGCGATAATATTTTTAAAATAAACAAAATAAATGAAAGATAATAAATAAAAGGGTGCCCTCAGGTCTAACCTCTTTTTTCGTCTCACGAAAGGGCGTTACACGTCCGTTGGAAGGGTGGATGATCTGAAACTCTTCTGGTTTACTAACTCAATGTCTTTCCTCGCTGTTTTGCTGTTCGGGCTGCTGTTTTCACTCCGTTTCGCTACTGTTTTGCTGATATTTTTAAGCCACTATTTTTGTTGTTTAAGGGACTGTTTTGGGAGTTTTTTAAGGGGTATCGGTTGCTGTTTTTAGGCGGTTTTGAGTAGGGTTTTGTGTAGTTTTTTAGTACAGTTTTAGGGTATTTTCTGGACTGTTTTAAGGGGTATTGGCTGCTGTGAAAGGCTTTTTGGGGACGTGTTGCGTGGACAGAGGACCAGTTACGTAAGTGAGGTTGAGGGCTGTGAAGGGCTTGTGTGGTCAAGGGACTGGTCTACGTTGAAGGCAGTGGGCTGGTCTATGTTGAAGGCAGTGGGCTGTTACGTGAAGTATTTGAGGGGCTTATGTGTGGGGACGTGGCTGTTGAAGGTTGGTGGTGCAACGTTGTGCGTGGGCTGAGGCTGCTCGCGTGAAGGCTAAGTGATACGCTTGTGGCGTGAATTTGTGGAGGCTGGGCGTGTGATGTGCGTGGAGGCAGGCTGTTATGGGCGTGGATGCTTGAATGAGGCAATGGCACTGTTGTGTGGCTGATGGCTACGTGGTGTTTTTGGTGAAAGGGGACAAGTGGCTAGGTGCGTTATATAGGCTATCAGCGTGGCTTATGCGTGAGCTTGAGATTTGGCTGAACAGTGAAGGGAAGCATGTGTGTTGCCGAGGGAGAATGAGCTTAGAATATTAGGGTTTATTTGAAGTGTTTTTTTGTGAGAATCAGCCATGGTTGAATGTGTGGGTTAAGGGTTCTTTTTATTGGCCAAGGGAGGGGGTTTACCTTGTTGGAGAAGGAATATGATTTGTGTATTAATTGGGAGATATTTTTAATTATTATGTGATAGGGAAAATCTTTAATTAGTGGAATTGATTTATGTATTTTAGGAAAGGGATTTAATTCAATTTAGGAAGGCGATTTAATTTGTGACATGTGTTTTAATTTAATTTAATTTAAGTTAATTTAATTTGTTTTAATTTAATTTAATTTACGTTTAATTTTTTAATGTGATTTAATTTAATTTAATTTGTTTTAATTATTTAATTTGTGAGATGTGTTTTAAATGTTTTAATTATTTTTTGATGTGATTTAATGGGTTTGGTGTGTTTTAAAACAGAGGTCCAACAAGCGAACCCGAAGCGAAACAAGCAAGTTAAATCTGACAAAATACTAATTCCCAACTTTACCCTTCCAACGTCTGTTTCCTGCGGCTTTCACAACTAAAGAGGTAGTGTCTCCATACGAGACTCATCATCGGGCTAATATGCAAAAATGCAATGCCTACAATGCCTTCTATTGTTCTCTTTCCTGAATAATTCAAAACTTTCCTACATAAATAGAAAATAATAAATTAAGATAGAAATATGTAAAATAAAATATAAAATTAGCATAAAATTAAATTAGAAGGTATTAAAATAATATGTAAATATACACTTATCAATGGGTTATTGAAAAAGCCTAGCGAACCGTTAAATTTGGGTATTAGAGCTAGACTCTTGTATAAATGAATTCATACTATCAATCGACGTGATATAGAATAGATCATGTAAAATATTGGTTCGAATGTAAGGAAATTAGTATTAAGGAAAATATCTCACATCGACTGAAATGAATGAATAAATGAATTTAAAATATAATGATTGAACTATACCCTTATTGTCAAGTTAGTTTTTGTATTGAGTTAGATTTATAAATTTTAATATGATATTATTATTTATAAATTTATTATTTTATGGCCATTGATTAGGCTTCTGTTCACATCCTTATCCCATTGGTCTCAATGATTCTCTCTGTCTATGTGTGACAGATCATATTAATTAACCCAAAGAGTTTTAGGCTTCTATGGGAGTTTAAATATGGAAGTTTGGACAAGATTCAAGAAAGTATGCAAGCCAGAAACAAACTAAATCAATCAAGGGTTTGAGTGATGAAACTAAATATGGTATAATAATTAAATCTAAACTCTTGTATAATAATGATTCTCTCTGTCTATGTTGCATTCACAATTAAAGGATGTGATCAACGGTGCATCTTTGTACATTTTAACTATGAATTTTAGAGACTATTTCAAAAGAATCCATGGGTAACTATTTTATCAATATGTTCCTAAATGTTTACTGTAATAGATTATGATAATTTGATATATGTGTAGCGAGTTCCATAAATGAAATAAAAAAAATAAAAATTTGAAAGTTACACTTATCTCATTCTCTTTCACTTCATTCCATCTCCTAACATCCACCATACAATAAATTTTGAAAATTTTAAGTTACATTCCACTTTATTTCATTCTCTTCGATCAGTCCAAAAATAGTGTCAATGTGTAGAGTATATTTCATCCTCTAGTATAGAGGCTCTAGATGCAGCATTAAATTTCTACTCTTAGTCATAAATATTAAGAATGTTTAGATATTACACACCACACAAGCATACAAAAGACTAGCTATATATAAATACATACATATATATATATATACATACATAATTGATTTAAATCAATCGAATGGTAGATATGTTGGACAATTATGACCCATAGCTTCACTATTTGTACAGAACACGGTGTTGTTGTACAAATTAACTATGTGACAAAGAGATTGCACTCTTATCATTTGTGATTAGATCACCTAGATATATAAATGATGAGAGGTCCTTATGATTTGTGCCTGGATTGAGAATGATATGAGACAGTATCAATCCACCAAGGCAGAATCATTAAATATCCCTAGTCAGAGTATTATCGAGATTGGACATCGATGAATACGTAAAAGACTAGTAATACACTTGTGCGTGTTGTGGGAGCACAATGGCATAGTTCTCATATGTTTGGGTATAGGACACTCATGCAAGTGTAATATGAGGTTGTGTTTCTCCGATGGTACGGGAAACAGCTTCGCTCTGGATAGACCCCCTCGGAGTTCCATTGGTAGTATGACTACGTGTCTATGGAAGTCCGAAATCAGGGTAGGTGTATTTGGTCTTAACCTGAGACTTGCACCGCTAATACATACGACAATCAATATACTTTGGTTGAGGTCGTCCAGGGCTTTAACCAGTACCTGTGTACGCCAATTTTGGGTATATCGAGAATCGTAGTGTGTTGGGTGTGATGTCAAGACGGAAGTGTCACTCCAGTCATATGGAGTTGATGATCACGCAGGGATACAGAACTCGTTCTCTATATAAGGTTGCAACCGTCAGGATAATATGACTTGGTCATGATTATCCGATTCTAAAGAGACTAGTTGCTCGTTATCCGATATATGCATCGTACGGGGCAGACACTGTACCAGCCTTAGGCCTTGCATGTGATCATCTGATACTGGATAGAAATACGCAATACTACGGTATACTACGCTTGATATAGATCCTTATTACTGTAAGGATATTTCCGGAGAATTGGGTAGGCATGGTGCTTTGCTAGAAGCCAACCTTGTCTTGTAAATCGGTAAAACGTAGTACTTGGTACTTACATGTTCGGATAGTCCAACGACCGATTTGACTGCCAAACATATCCGGGGATCTCATGGGTCGCTTCCCAAAGATTCACCGATGACGTATGACTCGCACTTTTAATTAATCTGGGATTAATAAGATGAGAGAGAAAATTGATCTGGGATTAATTGCGGAGATATTTTATCTGGGATAAAATATCATTTAAAGAGAGAGAACGATTAATTTGGAATTAATCGAAGAATTAATATATTCGATATATTAAACGAAATTGGATTTCGACGCGGAATTAAAATTAGATTTTAATTCGGGCAAGCGAATTAATTTAGAATTAATTCGTTAGCGACGTGAATAGTAATTATGCTTGGCATGATTATTTAATTAAATTAGATTTAATTGCGTCGCAACGGAAAGTTCGTTAATTTGGAATTAGCGAACCCGAGCCCGAGATTATTTGCGAGCGCATTCATATTTCGAATTCGAGTGCGGCAAATCAAATCAAGCGTCAAATCGCTAGTCGCTTCTAGCGTCACATCATCTGTTAATCAAGTGATGGATGTCTTTCACTTTGAGTGATTGACGCCAGTCACTATTCATGATTGATGGGAAGTTGATGTGTGTGGTTGACAAGCCATTAATGGCTTTGTTTTTGGAGGGAAATATGTGTATAGGTTTTGGAAATCATTTACCATTTTTTTCAATTCATTAACACACATTTTATCTCTCTCTCTCTCCATTCTCTTCATCTTCTCACGCCCAAAGGGCTGAACATTTTCTGTTTTCTGGTTCGCCAAAATAGTGAGTGAGGGAAGCAAAGTGCTTGGTTTTTGTGGCAAAAATCAAGAGAGCTAGTACTCCGAGAGACATGCGAAGGTGATAGGGAAGCTCACCTATGAGCCGGGAATCGTTCGACGAAGCTTGGAGCTTGTTCGAGGACCTCCAAATGGCGCAAAACAGAAACCTAATCTGCAGCAGTGTGCGCACATTGTAGTGAGGCAGTGAGCAGTTTTGGTGTCTTCGTGGCCTCCGCGTTGCTCAACCGATCGATGTAAGTATTCCGCAACTTTCTCGATTAGTATTCGCACATATTTCATTGCTTGTATTCGATCATTGGGACCTAGAAAACCCAACAATGGTATCAGAGCGAGTAAAATCATGAAATACGAATAGGACTTAAAATTTGGGTAAATGTTTTTTGAGCATGATTTGAATTAATTGGATGTTTGAGTATGCTTATAACATGTTTAATTTAATATTGATTGGATCAATTTTATTAAAAATTGTTTGGAACAAATTTGCCCAAATTTCTTGGCTTGGCCGAATGATGTCCTATATTTGATCTTGGTGATTTTTTGTTTTTTGATTCATTGGATGAGTTGGAAACGATTAGGAATGTGATTTAATGTCGATTGTGGATTTAATCAGATTGAAACCGAATCATACATAATTTTCCCTTCCATTGCCGAGAACTATAAGCATGTATGGGTTTTTTGTTAAAATGTGTTGGACATGTTTTAATGTTAATGGCATGATTAATTGTGTAAATTAATATTTTAGAAATGTTAATTGGGTGGTTAATTGTGTAATGCACTTTAGGTTAATTAAATGGGAAATTTGGAATTTTTGTATTTAATTAAATTGGGCTTAAATTGGATTTGGGCCTTTAATGTTGTTATTGGGCTTAATGGGCTTTGTTGTACAAAGTTGGGTTAAGGCAAATTGGATTAGATCCAATTAGGCCCAAAACCGCTTCCATAAAGCCCAAATGCGACTTAATGGACCTTTGTAATTTAATTGGGCCTAATGGGCCAAAATTAATTTTAGGCTTATGGGGTAATTCCCGGATTGGACTTTGGTTATCGATTTGACCCGAGTTGACCAAAAGTCCACGCCTTAAGAAATTAATTAAAAGCCCATTGGTCTTTAATTAAATTGACGTTGGACGTTAATCGGGCTTTGAGACCCGTAGCGATTAAATTTGGAATTTAAGTCGTAATGGTTCGTTAAATAAAGTGTGTTATTTAATTTGGGATTAAATAGTGAATTAGAATTAAATGCATGTTGAATTGGATTTGATTATGTAGTTTAATTTAATTCGAGAATTCGTACTTTATGTACTTATTCGCAAAGACGAGTTTGACTCGCACAAAATCAAATTGTTGTTTGAACATTGGATGATCACTAATTATCAGATTAATTAATTTGATTAGATTGATTGATAACATGCTTGTGTGAATACATGGTTGCGATGCATGAATAATGTATATCGGATGGATATTAGATGGGTGAGACAATTTTAGAAATTGTTGTAATAAATTCGATTTATTAAATTGGACCTGCGTGTCCAGCCTTATCACCTCTCATTTCTTTGTATTCTCTTCTCACCTATTTTTTTTTTGATAAGGTAAGTATTATAACAAAAGAACTATACAAAGAGCAAAGGGGCATACCCCAGGCACTAGAGAGGACAGGCCCTCCTAGAAGAAAGCCAAAAGGCTACAAAGCCAAAAGCACAACAGAATCAACAAAAGATGTCATCGGGAAGGTGCCACGAAAGGTGAAGCCATTTATTGTCATAAGATGGATTTACCTTTCTTAAGGAGCTAACACGATTCCGAACATCAAAAGCAATATCATAAGAAGAACAGAAACAGGCCGAAGAGGCATATCATGAGTGCGAGCATTCCTCTCCCTCCAAATATGGTAGACTGACGCTGCAAAAGACAGACGAACCAGAAGATGACATAAAGGGCCCCGGAGAACAGAGAAACCCACCCAACAGTCTGACACCAATCTCGGCGACTCCAATCTAACCCACACATGGCCAGCACAGACGACCAGACCCTAGAAGAATAGAGGCACTGGAAGAAAAGATGATCAATATCCTCACTCGAACAACCACAGAGAATACACCGAGAGCAAGCAGAGATGCCAAATCTCATCAGACTGTCCTGAGTACAAAGGCCACCCTGAATAGACATCCAAAGAAGAAAGGAATGACGGGGGATTGCCTTCCGGAACCAAACAACTCGAGACCAATGCAACTGGGGTTTCCTTGACCTCATAGCGTTCCAGGCACTATCCACAGAGAATCTTCCGTTTGTATCCTCCTCCCAAACCAGCATATCCTCCCTCAAACTAGAAGGAGACGGAAGATGAGACTGAGCCAAATCAATAAGAGCAGCAGATCTAGATGGGGGCCATTGCCAAGCAGAATCAGCGATAATGGATGCAACTGTAGCCATTCTATCCAAGCCAGAATCATAAATCACTCTCTCGCCCAATGTGTCCACAATCGGGCCAACAGGATGCCAATAATCAAACCACAGTAACGTCTTCTCACCATTACCAATCCTCATTCTCATCCGCCTACGGGACCAAGAACGAAGCTCCAAGATCTTACGCCAACTCCAAGAGCAATCTGAAGGACAAGGGACCTCCCAAAAACTTCTTCCCCGCAACAAATAAGAGTGAACCCAACTCGACCATGAGGAAACCTGGCCAGAACAAAGAAACCAAATATGTTTAACAATAGCCGCTCTATTCCAAGAATCCAAACTCTTTATCCCCAGCCCACCCTCCTGAAGAGGTAAACAAACTTTGCTCCAAGCCACTCTCGCCCGAAGAGGTGAGCGCAGTACACCCTTCCAAAGGAAAGAGCGAAGAATCGTCTCCACCTTCCTCACAACAGATTTAGGAAGAATAAATAAAGAAGACCAATAAACTTGAATGGAGAACAAAACTGACTTAATAAGCTGAAGCCGACCTGCATAAGAGAGAAACTTACTACTCCAACTCTTGGCACGCAGAATGATACGATCCACAAGAGAAGCACAATCAGAGGCCCTGAATCTAGTAGAGATCAACGGGACTCCCAGATACCTCACTGGAAGATTCCCAACTTGGAAACCCAAAACGTGACACAAGTGGCCTAGAAGGGTAGGAGAGATACCAGAAGAGAAGAATTGACTTTTATCTGGGTTCGGGGTTAGACCTGATAAACCACTGAACTGCCCAAGGCATTCCTTGATCAAGGAGACAGAGGATGCTTCGGCTTTACAAAAATCATAAGGTCATCCGCAAAGCAAAGATGAGTAAGACGGTCCTTAGAACACCGCCAGTGGAACTGGAAACCCGGATTAGTAGCCATATTACGAAGAAGGCCTGACAACACTTCCATAGCCAAAACAAATAGATAAGGAGACATGGGATCACCTTGTCGTAATCCCCGACCCCCAGGGAAAAAACCATGCAGCTCACCATTAATAGAGACAGAGAATCTAGTAGTAGTCATACACTCCTGAATCCAACCCACCATCCTCTCTGGAATACCAACTGTCCGCAAAACCTCAACCAGGAAATCCCAACGAACAGTGTCATAAGCTTTCATCAAGTCAATCTTAAGAGCACATCTCGGAGAACTGCCATTCCGGTGATAATTCCGAACCAATTCCTGACACAAAAGAATATTGTCGCTAATGCGCCTTCCCGTGACAAAAGCAGATTGATTATGACTGATTACAGAAGGGAGGATAATCTTGATTCTATTCGCAATCAGCTTAGCAATGGACTTGTAAATAGTATTACAACAAGAAATAGGCCTGAAATCCTTGACCTGGGAAGGATTAGGAATCTTAGGAATAAGAGCAATGGAAGTAGCATTAACCTGCCTCAAAAGACGCCCAGAAGAAAAGAATGAGTGAATAGCACATATGACATCATTCCCCACAATATTCCAACACTGCTTAAAGAAGCCCGAATTAAACCCATCTGGACCTGGAGCTTTATTATCCTTCAACCCGAATAAGACAGCCTTAATCTCCTCATCCGAAACCTCCTGAGAAAGAGCCAAACTCTGCTCAGCAGTCACATGTCTAGTAATAGCAGAACGAAGGACCGCCCTATCAAAACATGCTGACCATGCTGAGGACCAAAAAGGGTCTCATAAAAAGAAACAATCTCATCTCTAACCAAGACATCTTCCTCCACATGGGTCCCATCCTCCTTATTAATAGAAGTAATCTTACTACGACCGTGAAAACTCTTCATAGCCGTAAAAAAGAATTTAGTATTCTGATCCCCAAGGTTAAGCCACTGGACACGAGATTTCTGTCTATTGAAACCTTCTTCAGCACGACTCAAAACACCATAACTTAACGAAAGACGAGCTTCTTCAGCTAGCAGAGCAGGGTCACTAGGGTGGTCCTGTAAAGCACACTGCACTCTGTCCAGATCATTCCTAATCTCCAGGACTCGACACGAAATCTTAGAGAAATGCTCAACATTAAATTTTTTCAAAGCCAACTTAACATTCTTCAGCTTACAACATAAACGGAACATCGGAGTACCATGAACATCAATATCCCAAGCCCTATCCACAACAGAGAGAAAATCAGGATGATCCACCCAAAACTGAAAGAACTTAAAGGGGATAACCCTCTTAGGGAGATCTGCAAGCTTAACAACCATAGGAGAGTGATCAGAAATACGGGGAGGAAGAAAACGGGCAGAAGAGCCCGGGAAGCGACACTCCCAAGAAGAGTTAACAAGAACACGGTCTAACTTGCGCCAAATAGGAGACTGAATCTGCTTATTAAACCAAGTAAACTTACAACCAGAGAACTGAAGATCATCCAACCCAGCCTGACCCAAACAACAACCCAAATCATCTTTCCAAGCTGGCCAAGCCACAGAACCACCACAATGCTCAATCGGAGACCGGATGGCATTGAAATCACCCAAAACAAGCCACGGGGAATCATCAAAAGTACTACCACTAGTAATCAGGTCAGCCCAAAGCTCCCGCCGCTTCTCGTAGTCACACTCCCCATAAACCACTGAAACTACACAATTCCACATCCCAGAAATATGAGTCACACGACAATGAATAACTTGAGCTGAGGACTGAATGATGCTAACAACAACGTCACTAGGGTTCCAACAGACCCAGATACGACCAAAAGGGCTAATATCAGGGTGGCAAAAAAACTTCCATGAAGGATTCATCACGAGAGACATTCATAAAATTAACCTCCTTAACCTTGGTTTCAACTAAACCACACAAAGAGAGCTTCTCATCACTAAGAAACCTCCTAACTTCAGCATGTTTTAATGGGTCATTTAGACCCCTAATATTCCAACAACCAAAAATCATTCAAATATATACAAACAAACCAAACCCACAACTCAGCGTCGACGACCCCCATTAGGGGACTTCCTCTTCTGACTCCTTTTACCACCAGAATTCTTTCTAGATTTGTTACCATAAGCCAATTTCTTAGAATCCAGCGAGTCAATAGCCTTAATAGCCAAATTGTTAACCATAGGAATGGGCGAATC
The DNA here is from genome assembly GCA_019454045.1 of Zanthoxylum bungeanum. Taxonomy (NCBI): domain Eukaryota; kingdom Viridiplantae; phylum Streptophyta; class Magnoliopsida; order Sapindales; family Rutaceae; genus Zanthoxylum; species Zanthoxylum bungeanum. The sequence continues at coordinate 8,461 of SKCR01035594.1, read as the reverse complement.
AAAAGCTGCAGAAGGCGAGCCCTCCAATAACTCAGAATTTGGGATTTCCTCACCAAGATGTGAAGAATCAAGGGAACACTCTCCTTTCAAAATACCATCTATCTCCACAGAAACTGTCTCAGAAGAAACCACAGGCAAAGAAGGAATAACCACAGTAGAGTCCAACTCATTAGCAGAACACACTCCCAAACCAAGATTATTGTCAGCATTCAGAGGTAAAACTCCACCTGAACTTACAGGGGTCAAAGAAGTACCCCTACTTTTCTTGTTTTGGTGACCGGGATCCAGGTCCCCTCCTGATCCTTAGAAGGATCAACCGTAGAGTCCTTATCTGTAGACGGATAGGCTTGTGAATAACGGGCGGAGAAGGTTTCTTAACCTCCTTACTAGGAGCCTTTTTAGGGCAAGAATTTACTGAGTGACCAAAAACTTCACAGTTGAACATTTCACGGGACACCCCCATTCAAACTCAACCCTAATAGGGACCCTAGTGCCATTAGGGTATTGGAAGACAATCTCCTCAGCAAGGGAATTCCGGGCATCAATCTCAACACAAACACGAGCAAAACTGAGTCGTTTCCTGGACAGGGTAATATGGTCAGCATTGAGAGGTCTCCCAACAGCACTGGCTACACAACTAATCCCTTTCGCCGTCCATAAAGGAATAGGTAGGTCAAAAAGTCTAATCCAGACCGGGACCTTGAACAAATCCTCCTTAGTCAAAGATAAATTTGGATGCCAAAGTTTTAGAACCAAAGGTCTATTAGCCATATGCCAAGGGGCTCCATCCAAAACCACACTAGCCTCTTGAAGGCTATTGAATCTAAACAAAAAGAAACCATTCTCGGAGGTAAGAACTTCTAGCAAACCCATCCTTCCCCATAACTTGTGAGCAATAGAATTGACAGTTTGGAAGGGGAGACGTTTTCCCACAAAGTAACCTACTAAGGTATTCCTCCAGTACACACTTCCCTCTTCAATTACTTCAGCAGATGGGCACACGACAACCTTACCATCTATAATGTTAGGTTGGACATAATGTAAAGCAGTAGACGCATAAGTCGAATCGAGATGGTCAACTCCCAAAGAACCATTCAATGCAGTGGCATAACTCTTAGGACCACCAGAATAACCCCCACCTACTACTACAGGAGCCGCAGGCATAGCATCCTGACACACACCCAAGTCATCACCAGTCACTCTTCTACTACGGTCAATTTGGCAGCATTCTGCCCCACAACACCATCATTCACAAAAACAGAATCCTTCAAAGTACTACAAGCAGAACCAATCAGACTCGCTTCACCCACCTGCCAGCCTCACCAAACTTCAATCCATTCTTTACATCCACTACACCAGATTCAACCTGCCACAGTAGACCCCCCTGTAGCACCAAATCCAGACTCACAACAACAACTTATCAGACCCAGCGGTCACACATAAATTCAGGCCACCAGCAGCTCCTCCAATAGCGCCAAGAACAGAGCCAGAACCAACAGTACCCTCACCAGTCACTCTTCTACCGGTCAATATGGCAGCATTCTGCCCCACAACACCATCATCCACAATAACAAACAGAATCCATCAAGGCACTACAAGCAGAACCAATCAGACTCGCTTCACCCAACCTGCCAGACACACCAAACTTCAATCCATTCTTCACATCCACTGCACCAGAATCCAAACTGCCCGCAGACCCCCCTGCAACACCAAATCCAGACTCACACACACTATCAGACCCAGAGGTTACACAAAAATTCAAGCCACAGCAGCTCCTCCAACAACGCCAAGGACAGAACCAGAAACAACAGTACCCTCATCAACCTCAAGACCAGAACCACTAACTGACATAGGTTAATGCCAATACCAGTCTGACTACTCCCCAGACAACCAGCAAGACCACTTGCACCTACTAGACTCGGCTCACAAATAGCGACACATTTAACCCCAGGACCCGAAACCAACTTCTCCTCAATCAAGCAATTCACATCACCTTCGACCACACAGCCCAAAGAGGTACCCATAGCGCCAATTCCAGAACAATCCTCATCACTGACGGCCACAGAGGAAATACCAAAATCATGCTGACGAGAAGCCACACTAGTAGGACCACCAACTGAATTGAACATTAATGCCGGCGCCGAGACGGGAACATAACCAGGCTTCAAAGGAGGCGAGGCAGAAGCGGCCGCCGAGACAGCCCTAACAGCCTTACGGCCGACTCCAGGGAGGCGAGGCCCCACAAGAGGAACACCAGACAGAGGCATGTGGTAAGACTAGAGGGTAGGGGAAAGAGCAAAAGCAGGGGAAACAGAGGGAAATAAACGAGGGGGGTAGACGGAAAAGGTCGATCTGAGAGTAGATCTGAGAAAAAAAAAAGAAAGAAAGGCTAGACAAGAAAGACACCAGGCGAAACCAAGTCGATCTGAGGGTAGATCTGAGAAGAAGGGATTACAAGGGCTAAGGCGAGAAGAAAATAAATACCGGTCTGAAAAGCAAAGGGAAGATCTAAAAGTAGATCTGAGAAGGCAACTGAAAAAAACTGAAAAAAGAGGGGAAAAGACAAGCCGTGGAGAGGTAAAAAAACCGAGAGTTAACAAATTGGAAGAAGACCAGAGATATTATGCAGTTGGACTATTCTTCTCACCTATTCCCCTCAATGTAAATGAGGTTTCTTTAGAAGTGTAGTGTAACGGGTAGAAGATATGTTTATGCTAGCAGGAGAGAGAAAGTGAGAGATTTGATCTAGGATCATTGTGTAAAGTATCCATCCGCATATCATTATTACTTTTACATACGCGCTTTATTATGTGTTTAGAATGCATGCTTAAGGGTGTTTGATGATGAGACCTTAATAAAGATAATAAATTGGTTGCCAATTTGCACGCGAAAAACCCTCGTTTAATATTAAGCGTTTTTCCTTCCATTGAGTGATTCTTACTCAAGATCTAAGACGACATTGGTTTGTTGGCCAAAGTCAAGGCCTTTGTATGTCGAAGATGTGTTTGAATCACGAAGGCTTTGTTACCTGTCAGTGTCTTGTCCAAGTTGTGGTTTGTTGGCCAAAGTCAAGACCACTTCTTGTCCATCGACATTGATTACGAAGCTTTCCATGGTCAATGGGTCGCGCTTGACTAGGATCACTAAGTTTGTTGTGCCAAAGCCAAGGCTTAGTTGATTCAGAGGAAAAAGGTTAGGTAATACATTGGATGTATTGGCATATATTTGATATATGTTTCGGACTTGGATGTCCCCCTAACGGATCTAGGAATTGGATTGGATCCAATCGATCTTAGAGATCTACCTAGTTAATTATCATACAATTTGTTGGCCAAAGTCAAGATTGTGTGATATTTAACGGGATCCTAGCCCACTAGGAAACACAGTTTCCCGAGTACTCGACAGAGGGTTAGAGGCTCGCCGAAAAATAGTGGGAGGCAAGAATTGAATTTGCAATATTCGTTCAATTATTTGCCATACGCGCTCAATCGAATATCACGTCATAAATTCCGTCAATTAAATGTTAGTTGGACTAATATTTAAATTGTTGTTTTAGAAATAGTTGGACTATTATATTCAAACAATTTAATTATGGTTGATTTTATAATTGGATTATAGAAATCAAAATAATTGAATTTAATCTATTAAATTATAGTTGATTAAATAGTTGGACTATTGTAATCATTATAATAAAAGGTACCTAAATAATTGATTAAATAGTTGGACTATTAAAATCAAGATTGATAATTGAAAGATTGACGTTTCATACATAATCCTAGGGAAAATGTATTTAAATGGTTTGATTTTCATAATTGGGAATAATTTCAGGATGGTCCTGGAAATTAATATGTTATTTTATTTGATAAAATAATATATTAAGCCTAAGCCCGGAGTTAAGCAAACAGTAGAGCATAATCTTTGGAAGATTATGTGATGATAACTTTAGTGCTTAATCCATTATATTTGTCGTACTATACTCCTTAATTTCTGAATCAGAACTAAGGATTAGATCCTTAGATTTTAGAAGTACTGAAATTGCAATTGATAACTCTTGGAGGGTTAATGACTATTCTCAAGGAGATAAAGTCAAACTTTGCAATTAAGCTTGTAGCGCAAGGCGCACCTTACTTCGATATTCTAGAAACCCAAGGCTTGGCCAAAGGCTTCTGGAGTGTTGAAATGGGCAAAGGCAAAATCATTATAATCTTCTAGGAAGATAAAAGACATATCCCAAAATGTCTGCCTAAATGTGGCAAACGGGATCGCGGAAGCGTGACTACCGTTTGGACAAAGCAGACATGAAGGAATTGAAGACGAGCAAGGCTCTGTCTTCAAATATGTTAGTAAAATTATGTTCACTACTAGTATTGAAATTAGATTTTAAATACTTAGTGTGATACATAATATATATATATATATATACTGATGTTCAGAATCTGTTTTGAACAGGATACTGACCTCAGTTGAGATTAATCTGCGGATTGGAAACGGGACGTAAGTCGCTGTTTTAACCGTAGATACCTAAGTTTAGGAACTACCCTCGGGTGTGTACCTAAATTAGGAAACTGTTATAATGTAACTAGTTGACTAGATACATTATCTTTATATCAGTGTATAATCTGTTGCTGATATACCTTTATATTTTAGAACACTAAAGTGTTTCATTATATAAAGATGATATTGAGATAAAACACATTAGATGTGAATAACAGAATTTATATTTTGAATATAAATAAAATCTCAAATATATAAAATGACAAATAATAGCTCAACTGATTTGATCAGGAGAAACTAATTGTGGCATTGTTGTCTGGGACACAATTAAACAAGAATCGTATATCCACACTTTTGAAGAGTGGGTACTAGGACTGTTTTGATTCAAATCAAATAAAGTCTATGAATCTAGTTTATTGGGCAAAGTGCCCAAAACACTATTTACTTGGTAAAAGTGTAAATGCCACCGACCTGTTAGCCCTCGTTCATAGTGAAGCAAGTGGGCCCATGTCTAGCTAGGCTAGAAGTGGATATGAATATTTCATGACCTATAAGGATGTGGCATCGTGTTATGGTTATGTGTTTCTTTTGAAGAACACAAATCGGAAACTTTTATAGTTTCGACACGAAATAGACATATAGATCGGCTATAGTATTATACCGTGACGGTAAGACCGTAATGGAAAATACTTAAGCAATAAGTTTCTAATATACTTGAAAGAGTATAGTATTCTTTCAAAAGAGGACTCCTCCCGGAACACGTCAAATTGGCGGTGTGTCCGAAACCGAGTAACCGAATTTTGTTGGACATGATAAGGTTAATCATGAGTCGCTCTGAGCTACCATTTCTTCAACGGATAAGCATTTAACAGTGCAGAACTTATTTAGAATAAGGCTCCATTAAAATCTGTTTGACAGGTTTCATATTAGATATGAACGGGAAAGAAACCGGGTTTCACATTCCTGATAATTTGGGTATGCTAGGCATATGTTTGGATGATACCAAACTAAAACCCAAATTGGATAAGTACCAAATATAGGTTATCCTAGGGATACCATAAGTATTGTACTTATACATCTCACCTCAGAACAATTAGATTGTTGCTCACCATGCGATTTTTCTAAGGGGAATACCGATATGCAGTGGTAAGTGGGAGGATAGTAAAACTCGATGAAAATCGGTGTAATACTATTCCAGGCACCGAATCCTAATGGAACACAAATAGTTCATCAAGGATGAAACTAAACCATTAATCTTCGAATACACAAGAACCGCGTAGTCGGAGAGAGTCAGAAAACAACCTGGGGTATGGGTTTCTGATCTCACCTCGTAAAGATGTCTATCTTTTGAGGTATACCAACTGACTACGTATGAGTAAGTGATACAAGGTATCGACTCCCTATCATGACAAAGTGTCATGAGTCCGAAATGGATTACATGTATATCAACAAGTTTGGATACTAGTTGATGTACCACAAGGCATTGTGCCTAATGGTACTTATAAGTCTTCAAGGAAGACATACATGGATGGCAACATACCAACGTATAAAGCTAGGCTTTTAGCGGAAAGGTATCGTTATCAACATTATGTTGATTTCGATTCAACCTTTTAACTGTTGCCATTGTAAATCCATTTGGATAATGCTTGCTAATGCTGCATGTTTCATAGATGAAATATGTCAGCTAAACGGGAAAATCGCTTTCCTGAAAAGGAAACCTTTTGGAGGATGTTTTCAACATCCTGTCGGTTTTGTCGTACCAACACTAACAAACAAGGTTTGCGGGTTATTCGATCCATGTTTGGATTGAAGCAAGCATAGGTTCTTGGAATTATCGTTTTGATGTAATCATAATGGTTTATGATTTAATTCAAAACGAAAATGATTCTTGTGTATATAAGGAGGTTAGTGGGAGCGCACTGACAATGGATGTCCTAAATAAATAATGATAAAATATGTCATTTCTTGGAAATGATATTCCCAATAAATAACTATCGGCGAAAGCTTGGCTTTCGAGAAAACTCTCTGAATCTGAGTGATAGTCACTGGATTCTGGAGAAGGAGAACTTGAAGTGACTGGGATCACTACTGCAAGTTTCCTAACCGATAAAAACGGTACTATACAGTTTGAATAACGGTACAGTGAGCTGGAATCATCCAAGCAAGATTCTGTTACCGTATAAACAACAAACGCGGGTTATTGCAGCAGATGAGGCAGCAATAGAAACCTTCTGGGTTCATAAATAAATCTAATTAGATTAGATGTAATTCTGCTAGCAGCTGAGCTAGGCTTGAACACAGGCTAAAGAATTAATGGTCTTATCAATGATCCAGATAATTCGATATTCATCTGATTCGTTCGGATCATACATCGTGGCGATGTGATGATCGTATAAATCACGTCAGACGATAATCATGAAAATCCACTGACGAAATTCCTTTCTCAGCAATTGAGCCAAACCGTACATAGTTCGGGTGTTAGACACTCGAGTGACTGGCTATAGGCCAAGTGGGAGATTGTTGGACAATTATGACCCATAGCGTCACTATTTGTACAGAACACGGTGTTGTTGTACAAATTAACTATGTGACAAAGAGATTGCACTCTTATCATTTGTGATTAGATCACCTAGATATATAAATGATGAGAGGTCCTTATGATTTGTGCCTGGATTGAGAATGATATGAGACAGTATCAATCCACCAAGGCAGAATCATTAAATATCCCTAGTCAGAGTATTATCGAGATTGGACATCGATGAATACGTAAAAGACTAGTATTACACTTGTGCGTGTTGTGGGAGCACAATGGCATAGTTCTCAAATGTTTAGGTATAGGATACTCATGCAAGTGTAATAGGAGGTTGTGTTTCTCCGATGGTACGGGAAACAGCTTCGCTCTGGATAGACCCCCTCGGAGTTCCATTGGTAGTATGACTACGTGTCTATGGAAGTCCGAAATCAGGGTAGGTGTATTTGGTATTAACCTGAGACTTGCACCGCTAATACATACGACAATCAATATACTTTGGTTGAGGGCGTCCAGGGCTTTAACCGGTACCTGTGTACGCCAATTCTGGGTATATCGAGAATCGTAGTGTGTTGGGTGTGATGTCAAGACGGAAGTGTCACTCCAGTCATATGGAGTTGATGATCACGCAGGGATACAGAACTCGTTCTCTATGTAAGGTTGCAACCGTCGGGATAATATGACTTGGTCATGATTATCTGATTCTAAAGAGACTAGTTGCTCGTTATCCGATATATGCATCGTACGGGGCAGACACTGTACCAGCCCCAGGCCTTGCATGTGATCATCTGATACTGGATAGAAATACGCAATACTACGGTATACTACGCTTGATATAGATCCTTATTCCTGTAAGGATATTTTCGGAGAATTGGGTAGGCATGGTGCTTGCTAGAAGCCAACCTTGTCTTGTAAATCGGTAAAACGTAGTACTTGGTACTTACGTGTTCGGATAGTCCGACGACCGATTTGACTGCCAACATATCCGGGGATCTCATGGGTCGCTTCCCAAAGATTCACCGATGACGTATGTGACATGAATCCAACAACTCATGGAACATTAGATCCTCTGCAATTGCCAACAGGGCCAATCACACGCCAAAGAGCTAAGAAGATTAGAGACGCAATGGCGGGGCTAGCGCAGAATGCCATGGTCGAGTGTGACAGACAACTCCGGGGCATATTGGCATCACATGAGGGCTTCAATGGAGTGGGTCCAAAGCTATTTCACTTGACCCAAGTCATACCAGTAACACACCAGCAATCTTGAAGCCGAGTATATTTTTAAAGATCAAGCCGATTCAAGCCCGACATTAAATATTCGGCCAAGACAAGACTTATTGGACTTTATGACACATCATTATGCCTTTATACATGGAAGCCACGAATTTGGAGGACTTTTGGTGCAAGGAAACAACTTTAGACAAATTTGGAAAA